>JAFHBW010000105.1:0-74516 GCA_019022765.1 Westerdykella sp. P71 | reverse complement strand
CACGTATTTCCCCCTACTATCCGCACGAACGTACAGGAGGCCTGTACGGTGCGGAGTACTGTACGGTGGCAGCGCTGTCCTTGCAATCTGTTGTAACCGCTCCCAGCGTACTTTGCGTAGTAGCACAGCATGTCCCCAGAATAAGGAGGAGCTGCTGCGTATCCAAATTAATGTTTCCTCAGTGAATGTTCTCGTGCTGGTTTCACGTGCTGCCCAGGATGCTGCAGGGACTCCGAACCGCAGGACCTGGACTCCCCATGCAACTGAGTCGAGTACCATGCACCTAGGTAGGTGTGGTGCCAGTCGCGGGCGGTCGGTAATCTACTCCGAGTGCATAAAACATGGCGCCTGCAGGAGGACGTTTCCGCGCGCACGTAGATGTGGAATGGTTTGACGAGGCGTACACTAGATGAGCACATTGATCTGACACAGTCCGCTGGGGGCAAAACCATCGCAAATGTGCTCTCGCGCTTCCGGCCCTTCCATGTAGCGACATGGCAAGGTTCCTACAGGTGCTGCCATATTTTTAAATAAACTTTTCGTGGTAACCACCATGGCCTCCTTCGTCTCCATCTCCTCGAGCAGCTCGGACTCCACGCGAGCACCTGGCTCTCGCTCGTCCGTTGAGATTCCTCTGCTCTCCAAATCCGTATCCCCATCGTCACGCTCCTCGTTATCTGCCATGGCGCCCTCTGGCACAATCGAAGCCAAAATGGGCAGCAACCCACGCGTTGCTGATTTGGAAGACTCAGCAGTCTCACCGACCCCCGAAGGGCTTCCTGAGGTTGATGCGCAGGTTGGAGTGCAGGACATCGAGGCCACGACTATGGCTTGGACCAAGACGTCTCTCATCGTCGCCTATGTGATCCTCTGGATCATCTACTTCGTCGAGACGATGCTCAACGGCGTCACGACCGCCCTCACCCCCTATGTCACCTCAGCCTTTGCCCTCCACTCACTCACACCCACCGTCGGAATCCTGAGCAGTGTCATCGGCGGCGTCACCAACCTCACCATTGCAAAGATCCTCGATGTCTTCGGCCGCCCACAGGGATACCTCTTCTGCGTCTGTCTCGGTACCATTGGTCTGATCATGATGGCTGCCTGCAACAACGTCGAGGCTTACGCGGCCTCCATGATATTTTACACGGTTGGAAATAACGGCATCCAGTACGTCATCAGTGTCTTCATCGCCGACACAACCAAGCTACAGAACCGAGGCTTGATGCAGGCGCTCGTCAATTCGGCCAGCCTCATCACCTGTTGGCTCTCTGGGCCTGTGTCCCAAGGTTTCTTGAACGGGCCCGGATGGCGCTGGTGCTATGGTATGTTTACCATTCTCGTTCCAGTTGTCACCCTGCCGCTATTTGGCCTGCTGATGGCCAACTACCTCAAAGCCAAACGGTTGGGACTCGTTCCTAAGCGTGACAGCGGTGGCAACATCTTCCAGTCCTTCGTATTCTACTGCCATCAGTTCGACGCCGTCGGCCTCCTTCTGCTCTCTGCCGGCGTAGCGCTCTTCCTACTCCCCTTCAATCTCTACATGCAAGGACGAGGGTGGTCGTCGGCACTCGTCATCAGCATGCTCGTCGTTGGTATTGTCCTGATTATCGCCTTTGTCGTTTGGGAGAGATTCTTCGCACCAACCACTTTCATCCCTTACAACCTGCTCCTGGACCGAACAGTCTTCGGCGCCTGTCTCCTCTCCGCTGGACTGTTCATAAGTTACTCGCTGTGGAGTATATACTTCGGATCGTTCTTGCAGGTGGTGAAAGGCCTGAGCGTTCAAAATGCAAGCTACGTCAGCCAGTCGTACACAGTCATCGGGGTCCTCGTTGCCGTCTCGGTCGGTTTCCTCATCCATAAAACTGGGCGTTTCAAAACCGTCGCTCTTTTTGTTGGCATTCCTATGAGCATCCTTGGTCAAGGACTCTTGATCCACTTTCGTTTTTCTGACGCCAACGTGGGTTACATTGTCATGTGCCACATCTTCATGGCCATTGCGCAGGGCGTCATCATCATCTGCGACGAGATCGCCATTCTGGCTGCGGCATCGCACGAGCATGTCGCGGTATGCCTCGCCGTTCTGGGAATCTTTGGCAACATCGGGGGAGCCATTGGGCTCACAATCGCGTCCGCTATCTGGCAGGACATCCTACCAAAGAGGCTCATGGAATATCTACCAGCCGAAGATCTCCCCAATTTCCTTATGATATACGGCGACATAACGACTCAGTTGTCGTACCCACTGGGCTCGCCGACTCGACTTGCAATTCAGCATGCATATGGAGACGCCATGCTAAGGCTTTTGGCTGCTAGCACTGCTGTGTGGGTTGTTGGCGCCGTTGGGGTGTTGCTATGGCGGAACATCAATGTCATTGGCATCAAACAGACGAAGGGTCAGGTCTGGTAGCTACCTTCAGCTGCAGGTTTAATACACTTGTCTTTCCCGTCGTTGACTTGTGATGGAAAAACTTCAATTTCCGCTCTTGCAAGTTCGCTAGGAGCATCTCAGTGACCATCGTCCGTACTCGTTCCTCGAGCTTAAAACTCGGGGCTATGCGTGCAGTACTAGTGCTCTTGGTATAATTATAATCCGCTAAAAATGGGATCGCAACCAGATGTCTTTCTTAGAGCTCCGGTTTTTGCATATAGCGACGTTGTGGACGAATTCGTTCAGGTGGCTTGGATTTCCGGTCGATTGGGTCATCGTTGCGATGAGATATTGCAAAGATCAGATGAGATGTATTGACTGTTAACGCAAGGACGCGTCGAGATCTCGATCGAGCGCGGGAAGTGAGGCGTGATTCTGGGGCTTCGCCCAGGGGTGCTTATGTAAGGAGCCGTGCTGACTGATACGCCATGCCTCGATATACGCCTGCAACATCCTCCTACTTCACAGTTCCAAGCTTTAAGCTTAAGGTTCGAATTCGTATATACAAGGGAATCTGCAGCGGGTCAACATCTATAAAGAATAGTCGCGACATCACATCCTAGAGTGTTATTGGTCAACTTCGCCAGATCTGCCGTGTTCTGTTGTAAGCGTGGCTGTCTCTAGGTCCCATGGCGACATGAATGCATATCGTCACTTCCCAATCTTGTCCTTGGGGTGCTCCCAAAATCTAGGTCAGAATTTGGCATATGTAGTCGAAGGTGAGAGCGAGTGCTGGGCCAAGTAATCATAAACCCTAACATGAGTTCCTTCTACGTCTTCTACCTCACTCTACTCTCGAGGTCCCTTCAAGTTCCCTTAGATGATGTGACCCTCGATGGAGTTTTTGGGATTTCTCGAGAAGAAGACAAGGATAGGCGACATGTCATGACAAGTGCATGAAGGGGTTTTGTTTTCGGGGATGAGAAATAGCAATGAAAATGGTGCAGGTCACCACCTTCACTCAACCATCGCTCATGTCGACAGCCACCCCGTTTCCGTGACACCTCTCCCAGATACACCGCCCTGTCAGTGCAGACGCGATGTCACCCTTCACACGGAGCCTGCCCCATCCATCCTAGCCTTGCGCCGTGCGACAACGTGCCTGCGTCCGAGGTTGTGCAGCCTGCGGTGTCGTACAGTCGTACGTGGCTGCTCCTGCACGCTCTGCCCTGAACGCAGCAGCACACAAAGACATTGTGGTGAGTCGCACTTCTTATTATGGCCCCTATCACGATATGTGGAACAGATTGGTCATGTAGATATCCGGTGCGAGATCTCGGACAGAAGTTGGGACACGCAAACACCGTAGCGTAAACTGTTTAGGCAAAGCAAGACGGGAATCATGATGGCCACCCTTTCGGATGGCAAAGATCTATTCTTCTCGTATACATAGGAAAGCCGCAACCCATAAGCAAACATGAGGCAGGGATAAACACCAATCCAAAACACTGCCGTCATGTCTGGACGGGTGTGTCAATAGACGTGAAAGGGATATTGAAGGACTCGGGAGAGCAAAGACAGTCATGTATTTCCTCGAAAGCACTACATACCGTCCTTGCTCCCCCTCCCTCCCCTTCACCCGCCCTTTCTGTACAGACGTCAAAACGTCAGGACCCCAACATAGAAAAGCAGCAAATGCCACCGTCACAAAGAAAAGAAGGCTATGTGCATAGACCCCAGGCCCATCACATCACACAAATGCTATACAGCAGAATGGAAAGAATAACGCTATCATGGACGACGACTCCCTACTATTCCCTTCCTCATCGAGCTATTTAAAAATCGGAGCGCCTCTTGTATCCGTAGCCGTAGCCACCGGCGGGAACGGCAGGAGCCTGAGTGGGAGCAGGCTTCTCGGAGGAGGGCTTCGCGGCCTGGGAAGTCGGGACAGCGGTCTCACCACCGACGATGGGCAGAGAGGGTAGCAGAGAGTCGGCGGGGAGACCGGAGCTGGTGGGGGTAGAGCCGGTCGGGGCGGGAAGCTCGCCAGTGCCGTAGGCAGGCAGGGTGGGAGCGGGCTTCTTGGAGGTCAGGAAGCCGGAAGGACCAGCACCGCCGGCAGGAGCGGAGGGGTGGGTGCCGTTGCCGGGGATGGGGTAGAAGGGAGCGGCGGGGCCAGTGGGGTGGGCAGGAGCATTGGAGGGCTTCTCAGGGGCCTGGGAAGGCTGCTCGACGGGGGAGGCAGTGACATAGATGGTGGTGGTGATGTCGGTGGTGCTGGTCACGTCGCCCTCCTCGGGGGTGGAGGTCTCGTAGCTGGGGGTGCCAGCGGTCTGGACTATGTTAGCGCAGGCCATATCGACTTTCGTGGATAGGGCCACTTACAACGGTGACGGTCTCCTGGGCGGTGACGGTGACGGTGACGGGAGGTGCGCAGTCGGCGCCCTTGCCCTGATCGGCACCCTTGGAAGGAGAAGCACCCTGCTCGCCAGCAGTGGGAACGGCCGGGGTGGGGTGGACAGTGATGTACTTGACGGTGGTGGAGGTGGTCCTGACGGTCGTGGTTCCGGTGATGTCCTCCTGGCCGGCCGAGGGAGTGGGGGCGGCATGCTCCTGCTCCTTGGTGAGGGTGACGGTCTTGTAGATGGTCTCGGTAGAGGTGGAGACGATCTCGGTGGTGGTCTGGTGAGCATTCTCGCCGCGACCGACGGTGTAGGTCAGCGTCTCGGTGATAGTGTGGGTGATCTCGGAGACGGGGGTCTCAGTGACGACGGTCTGCTTGCCAGGAGAAGGCGAGGAAGAGTGGGGCGCCGCAGTCGTGGTGCAGTTCTCGGATGGGGACAGGACGAGACCGCTGGAGCTGATGGCAGCCGGCGAGCCACCGGTCGGGTAGGCGGTGGGGTGGACGGGAGCGGTCGTGAGGGGGGCACTGGGGACGACGGTATCGAAAGTGGGAGGGTACTCGGCGGCCGGGGAGCCGGTGGAGATTGCGGGAGCGGTTCCAGTTCCCACGTAGGGCAGGCTGCTGGGAGAGCCCTCACCACCCTTGGGGAGGTCGCTGGTCGCGGGGAGGGCGACAGTGCTGCTGGCGTGTGCGCCTGTGCCGGGAAGGCTGTATGCGGGCGGCGCTCCGTAACCATAGCCGTTGCCATAGTCAGGACCGGCGCGGCGCACATGGCGACGGCCGTGGGCCTGGGCAGCATCGGCGGCTGCCAACGTGGCCAAGAAAGCGACAGTGAGCTTCATCATGTTGGACGTTGTTCCTTGCTCTTTCTCGTGGGATGGGCTGCGAAGACTTCACGGGAATCCTTGAAAGGGGAGACGGAAAGCGGGAGTTTGCCAGAGATTGACCTGCGAATGGAAACCAGGCAGAAGTCAATTCTGCGGAATGCGGAAGAGTGCTGGGCGTCTGAAGGAGTGACTGGAGTTGGTTAAAAGAGTGACAGTGTCTGCGAGAGACGAAGCGAGAGTGGTAAGGAAAGTGAAGCCTTGCGGTGGAGGAGGAGAAGCACAGCACGAGGGGCCGGCGGCGTGGTTATAATGGAAACGGGGCGGGCGTTGATTGCAGGGACCGTCTGGCGTCCGCCCCCTGGCAGCTAATTTCATAGCCAGGGGAAACGAGTGCATGAGGCTGGCCTCTGGCCAGTCAGCGTGGCCGGCCGCCAGAAACAGGACAATTCGGGGGACAATTGCAAGCTTGGGCGGCTTGGGTTTTGCAGGTGGTCGAGCCAGTCAGCGGCCTCTGAGGAACGGCCTCTGGGGTGTTTGAACCGCCCGAATGCGCCCCTCTGGGCCCTCTCACTATGTACTGCTCAGCGCTCAACGGTCTCTGCTTAGGAACAACAATGAAAATGGGATCCTCAGGCCCGATGTGCACGCCGTTGGATTGCCATCGTCACCGGCGCCTCGAGGACCACGCCCCCATGCGATTCCCATCTCTTGTGTCTGAGACAATCTCCATCGATTCCCTCTCCCTCCAGAGTCCTCACTTTGATGCTGTGTTGTCATCGTTTCCTTGCTCGGTGCTAGGCCCACTTGGTCTGCAGCGGCTCGGCAGGTTGCCGACGCCAGACGGTCCCTGAATCTGATGATTGCGTTTGCGTTTCGCTGCTTTCTCACCCCTCAGACCCCTGGGCCAAAATAGCACGCCGATCCGTCATCTCAGAAACGGACAGTGGACACGGGCGCGGGTACCTGCACTGGGCAGATGTGCTGCAGGCTGCATAAGCAGTGTGAGCGTGAGCACACAATCACCGCTGCGGCTGACGGGTCTCCGCCTGCGGTGCGACATTGTTGTTGGGAGGAGGGGAGCCGCTGCCTGGAGAACATCACCACAACTCGTGTCCCTCCTCCCTGTGGCGCCGCCCACGATTACCCTAGAGGAGATGGGGACTCGTGGTGAAGAAGGGGCGTTGTGCAATCTGAGTTATCTGATGGTGAGTCGCCGGCCAACAGCCACACCCGGCCCTTGCCGTATTCGAGAGATTTTGAAACACCTGCACGACTCCACTCCTTTCACCCTCTGCCCTGCGCATGCAAATAATATCCACGCTTTGCGACTCACAGAGCGACCGTTTTCATAAATCGCCTGCGGTTGGGGACGTCTTGCACACACAACATGGGGAATATTCTTCGACACCCCGAAGCCGTTGACGTTGTTGGGTTCGCTAATCCATCTCCCCGAGAGTCCCTCTCCCCCTGAAACATCTCCGAAATCCCACGCCGCACCCATCCATCATTATTATTATTACTGTGTATGCTCCGAGAACCAGATCCTCTTTTCATTTCTCTTTTTCCCCCGAGCACGCTGCAAAACGTGCCTTTGATTTGACTCCTCCCCTGTTCCCAACCCGCGCACACCGCCACGTCTCCATTTCCCAAGGGCTTCCTGGCCGACGGGTCACGGCGCTACCCCCCGATCCAGGACCTCCCTGTCTGACGACTCTCACGCCCCATTATTTTGAGACCTCCAGCTCCTGCCTGAGAGATCCGGGACCGCAGGTCCGTCGTAGGTAAATATGGAGCAGCGCTGCTCCTGCTTATCAACACCGTGCTCAGATGCAGATCTGAGGTCAGAAACCTTCGTTTTGTCGCCTGGAAACGTCATCTCAACGTGGAACCCGTCGACATTGCGGATTCAATATTATGGCTCCTGATTCGTGAGGGCATGTGCAAGCTGTGACGATTTTTCGTCACGCATCGCTCCGTGTCGACCACGATGTGTACTATTCGGCGCTGGTCCTGCTTCGTCGCTGCTTGGTGGGCCAAGCAATGGCCAATGAGGGGAAATACGTAGCCAGGTCTTCGCGGCAATTGGCCTCTTACACGAGCTAACGCTGGATTCGGGTACACTCCTTTTATCTCATCTCGTGGATTCCTCTGGGATTGCAATAATGGCCGAGGAGATGGAGGTAGAGGGATGAGTGCGCGGCACAGTCCGGCCATGTTAGGGTAATGTGTTCTACGGATGCATTGCATGCACAGTTTGCAGCACAACCACAGTACTGTATACTGTAGTCTGCTCTATAGTTATCGCCCATTCGGACCATCTATTTTATCCTTTCCTTTGGTGTTCGAGCCAAGGGTAATGCCATGCTATTGGGCTCGGAGCCCTACCTCAATACATTTTCTTGCCCCGGGGCTCATGGAGCCGCATTCCCAATGCGACAGACTCGCCCACCGAACAACACAGCCCCTTTGATTGCCATGCCAACAACGCACCGGCTTCCTCGACATTTCTCCAAATCTCACCTGCGCACACTGCACACTACCCAAGTGCTGGACTGCGTCCGATTCATCACTAGAGATTATAACTCCAGAATTCGCGCTACCATCACGGCAGTGCATTCGCATAACGTATCAAGGTGCACCCGCGACAGGTTTCGAAACTGCGAAACAGAGAGTCCTATAAATACAAATGCACTTATGCCATATCAAATGCCGGCTGCCGACAGTTATTCCACGTTCTAGAATCTAGCCATCGTGCCGGCTATTTTGCGACTGCCTACGCTTTGGGTATCGTGCGTGGGTAATGGAGTCGTTCAAGGACGATCTGGGAACGCTTGCTCTGGAATTCCTAACGGCTTCTGGAAGGGTCGAGAATATTGAAATGGCTCGCTCGATCGCGATAACTCGCTGCTCGCCAACTCCGTGCTCACAGCAGCCCCTTACTTCCGCCGCACCGGGAAGCACAGGGCAGAAGTGATGTTATCCTTTTATGCGTGCGGACTGAAGACACGGTAAGAATCTTCGCATCTCGCCTCCGCCCGTCCCACAGTCACTTCCGCCCGTAATCCTGTCCTGGGTCCATACACCGTGCTTTTTACCTCAGCGTCCAAATATGTCACTATCTACGACGCCGAAGCATGAGCGCCAAAAATTGCCTCATCGGGAATACCGTCAAGACGGAATGCCATGAGGATATAAAGTAAGGAACGCGACTCTGTCCAAACACTGCCATGGAATTGGCCATTATGGGAACAGCGAGACGAAGCACCACCGTGAGCTGTGTGATGATACCACTAAGTAGATGTCTACGGAACAATATTGCGTAGCTACATGCACAGTCAGACATAGAATCTCACTGTTCCCCCCACATCCCTCCGGCGTCAAAATGGGAAGGATCTCTGAAAAGGGTGGAATCTGTGCTCGGCTATAGAGCCTCCTGCCTCCTTCAATCAGTCTTTGGTATGCGCTCGCTCTCATGGAAAGCGAAGAGCAGCCGTTGGACACATCCGGTGAATCCCGCGTTCTACGTCAGCCTTGGCTGTTGAATCTCGGGCTCTACTACGGAAAGATGTAAATCTATATCGCGTGACAACTACGGTGAATCATTTGCCTTTCCGGGATTTTGCCTTCCACTACCTGCAGAGCAGCTCAATTTCGAGGGCTTCAATATCTCTGTGCGACCCTTGAGTGACTGTTGACTGTGAAGCGGGGATTGACAGGTTTAAGTTCACAGCAAATTCAGTGCGCTAGCTGTATTAGTACTAGCGTATATTGTGGACTCCCACGATTCTGAAGCAATTGCAGATGCACCGTAAGCTTCGACCGCAACACACCAGCCCATGGCAAGTAGTCTCAATCATATGCTCTCTCATTTACCAGGTCACAAACCTCTCAGAGTCCTTCCAAGATCTCCGTTTTCGTGCAGAGTCGACCTTGAAGGCCTAGGGCGGCTGAGAGTTGAAGTTGCATCGCCTTATCTGCGCGCCTTCTCGTTCCGCGGGGCATTACATGAATATGCCTTAAACGGACATGTACCACAGCCTTCCCCGCTTGCGAGACCCGGCACCCTCGTTGGGCTGCACCAAATGATTCATAACGCAGATCGATTGACCAGTCCATCAGCCAGCCAATATCACATCGCCCTTCAGCCCAATGGGACTGCGAGATATGAGCCTCAAAACGCAGAGTCGTCTATGGTCCACTGGAGTTCACGACGAATGAAACCGCATAGCAGCTAGGCCTTGCTGTATCTCACCATCAGACTTCTCGGCCTCACCTGGGGTTATCCGGTCTGGGCCACTCCGCTACCACTCAAGGCAGAGTTCAGCCTTGTTCCAGTCAGTAACCATCCAATTAACGAAGAGCTGAGACACACTTCTCGTGTCTGCATCAGCTGTGAATGCGTGGCATAACCCGAGTCGGAGCTGCCCAGCTTCTTGCACTGGTACTGGTGGTGAATAAAGGCAATCACTTCGAATTTCGAAGGCTACCAATTTACCATACCGATTACTCGGATGTATATACACATGTGGGAAACGACTGAGGCAAGAGCCTCAATTGCCTGCGCGGGTCATCAGGGCATAAATGAGTGCTGAATCCATGCCTGGAAGCCTGAGAATCACTCACCGGCGCTTGCCATCCCGGATCGATTCGTCACCCTCAGCCTTGTTCTTGACCAACAAGCATCACACAGCCTTCGCAAATGACTACACCGCAGTGGAACTGGGAGATGTTCCCCACTTACCGGTTGACTCAAAGGGCTCTAGAAGGGTACCTGACCACCAAATTCGGGAATTATAAGTTCTACACGAAGGTTGGCTGTTGTGACGTAAGTAGTGGTTTTTGCTAATACTTTTGTCGGGTTGAGAATGGGTATTACGTATTCTGGATTCCTGGCAAACTCTCCGAAGTAAGGAGTAAAACATTGCGATTAGCTAGTTGTAGTTGCTGAAACTCAACAGAGCGATCGCGAAGAAATCAGGGAGCTGCGTTATGGAGACAGTGATTGGTACTGAGGTGGGGCTGGGGTAAGCCGAAGTGTATCAATACTGTGTTGTCAAGTGGCTGTGTGTGGTTGAACAAACTCACCTTCAAGGCTTCCAGACCCCATCATGCAGTAGACAAGGGCCTTCCATAGGCCGAATGGGGCCGCCGCCTCGCCTGGGAAGGCTCAGACTCCAACCCAATCAATGGTTGCGAGAGGGTTAGTCAAATGTATATAAGTTCTGTCGGCCAGCGTCGATGGTCTCGCAATCTTTCCCCGTGTTTTTTTCGTCGGCGAATGAGTTCCAGATCGATGGATGATTTCGAACACTTTCAAGCAGCCTGCAGTGACTACAGGCAGTATCCGAAGAACATCATCCAGCATGATGCATTCACGCACACCTTAAATGGGTACAATGAGAGGTTACAGAGAAACGCATCCCGTCTTTTTGTCGGCGACAATGCGGCGGCTGTAGATTTTATTGATCTCGCATCCCCTCAGCAAGGTACTTGGAAAATAAAATGGGAGGATCAATTCTAACCATCTAGAAGGTGCTAGCTCGTCTTTCACGTCAGCATGTGTACGAAGCTTGTGTGACTTGATCGCCCACTCACGCGAGGCATTGAGGAAAGACAGCGAAGAGCCGCAATGCCGATTTGTGTTCATACATGCGCGTCACTCTCGAGCTCGGCTGAACATATCGATGGAAATGTTTTGTTGGCTGTCCTCATATCTACAAGCGCCACCTTCTTTCTTGGACTTCGTCTTTCCGTTCGGCGATCAGGAAGATGCGCAAGACTTCTATTTCACCGGATTCAAAGCGGAGTGTCCCCTCATAGATGGCCATCAAAAGCTATCTTTACCGCAATTAGGACGCTCCGGTCGCTCAATGACGCTTTGCTATAATTTGAGGTCTGTCGAAGTGTCGCGTGGATCAGCTGAGTTCCCCTGGTCAATTCGGCAGACGGCTGTGTATCACACGTTCGACTTCGAGAACGGGAAAGCGCTGTGGTTGACTGTCAAAGGAAATACAATCATGAAGAAACGCATATCTGAATTGATCGACACTTGGGATTCGTTGCCAATGGATTCAGTACCCGGGTCGTTCTCAGCAGCTCTAAGAGTACACCTTCTGGTATGCGACTGGTCAACCGAGAATTGGCGTTGGTACATCAATGACCTTGAAGACTCTTTTCGAGGCTTAACACGCCATGTACTCTCTACTGTGGTCGATCGTCCTGCTAGCCCGCCCATTATACACCCAGAGGGCTCTTCATTCGCCCTGTCGAACCCGGCAAGTCCCAGGAGCCAGAATGGGCCCTTTCAAGATCCTTTTGGTATGGGATTAACCACGGCTCCTGGGAGTCCCTCGGGCATGCGGCCGGCCCGCACGTTCTCGAGTATGTGGAACACAAGGACCTTAACTACTGGGAGTTCCCAACAAAGTGGGTTACCCCACTCTGCCAGTGAAAAGGGTGGCACGATGGGGAGGGTAGCCTCGGTTATAAAGCACAAGATCCTGCGCAAAAGTCAACACGAAGAAAGGAATGCATCTATCTCCTCAAGCGAGAAATCTGGAGAGTCACGGGAAGATCCACCAGAACTACCACCAGGTATTACAGAGGTAGAACCGCTCCACACCACAGAGGAGGTCAAGTTCAGTGATTTACAACGAGTGCAACACATCGAAGACAAGACCCATGAAGTCACCTTGGTGCTCCAACTTAACCTTGAAGTTCTGCACGAGCTGAGGGAGCATTATGCACACCTTGCAACTAATACTAAGCTTCCATCAACCATAAGAGATCAATGTGCGGCCGACGTAGCCAATTTTCAGAGGTCTGTAAGTGGAGTGGAGAAAGATCTACGTATGCAACGGTCGAGGGCCGAGACGCTGCTGCGCCTTTTAGCGGACCGGAAATCCTTCGTAAGTAGTGCTGCCCATTCCGTTGAATATCCCTGTTGACTGGTAAGCTGTACGGTATTTTGCAATATCAAAGCATGCGAACAAGTGTGGTATTCGCAAAGAAAGCCCATATCTCTGCCAAGAATATGGAGACGCTTACGAACAGCATGCATGAAATCGCTCAAAAGACAAAACAAGAGACAGTATCAATGCGCATCATAACTCTGGTCACTCTGTTTTTCCTTCCCGGAACCTTCATAGGCGTAAGCTACTCCCTCGCCTTATTTTCGGCTTCTCCTGACACCTGTCTACAGACGCTCATGAGCACTGATATCATCAAATTTGAAGCGGGAGTGCAGAAATTCCAGTGGAGGGGCCTGAGGCTCTATCTCTTGATATGCTTACCACTCATGCTGGTAACATTCTTGGCTTGGTGGGTTGTTAGTAGATTGGTCGAAAGGGAGAAAAAGAAGTCCGCTTCATCAGAACCCTTGGGCTACTCACTGGCCGTATAGTTGATTATCGCTATTTCCGCTCTACTTTCGGCACTGGACAATTACACTAGTGCATCTCCCGCTTGTCCTACATTGGTTTCGCCTTCATTGCGAGACACAGTCGCTGTCCGGACCTGGCCATGGTAGACTAATCGAAAGTTAGCCAAGCTCTTGCTCTGGCTGGAGGGGAGATTCCACGCGGAGATTTCCGTCGGTCCTCCTAGAAGGATCGTATATCGCTCAGCTATCGGGAACGCTCAAGGTGCATTTGGGGCCTATACTGACATTTGAAGGGCAGACCCGTCGGACATGGAAACCGCCGGTTGTCACGTTTGAATTCTCGGTCCCTATGTAATGATGAAGACCGATAATTGAACTAGATCCTTCGAAGACATTCGGGTAACTTTGCCGTTGTGGGACAGCTCAACTCGCTCCATGAATCTGTATAAGGTCCCATTCCATAGCATATTCGTTCAATCCTCGTGACTTCATCCCGAAATATGTCGTTACTATGCAACTATAATCATTAGGCAGTTCTTCCAGGGTTATGCTCAGCCACATCATCAGATGTAGGCTCACCGAACGGCAGAATCGGACATCGGGCAGTGAGGCTGAGCTCTGGTGCCCAAACATGCGCTTATAGAAACAGTCTCAAGGGTTTGACTATAAGATTGTTTCAGGACAGAAGTTTAGCAAATTGCTGTAGCTTTCGCCGGCGATAATTCTCACTTACTCCTAAAGGGTCAAATAGAAACTGTTCAGTTGGGTCGCCGAACGCACTTTACAAGAGATACGAAGAGACAATGGAGCAAGGCTCTACTATGGTCAGCTACGGTGCAGAAAGCTAGAACTCAGCCCAGCCACAGATTCGAGCTATTGCTTCGCCTATGGAGGAGGCGCTACCTGAGGCCGCCAGTGGTTCTGTTAAAAGCGGCAGCGGACCCTCCACTTTGCGGATCCCCAGCCACCCCTCAACGTTGTGTGCGAGGCGTGAACACTCGAGATTTCCCACCAGCGCAGTCACATCCTGTTTCACGCTCCCGTTGTTTCAGTACCCGCGACCCCCCACGCTGGGGGCAGCCTATCCCTCAGCTATAGCCTTAACCGCTCACTCATGGAGTCTGCGTCTGCGGCGAGCCAACAGGCATGCGCCGAATTCAGATCATACATCGGGGACAACCAGTTGGATGGGACAACGGGCTCGCCTCAATCACCTCGACAACCATTCACGGAGCCTGATCAACTCAAAAGTTGGTGGACGATTGGCCGTATCAGGCAAGCACTCGACTGCGGCTCTGAGTACAGGCGCCTGCGCAACGATATCGAATTGATTCGTGATCGGTATCTGAGCGTCTTCTCAACTCTCGTCGTCATAGGTAGACCTCGCCTCATTTTTGGTCTGCTCCAGCATGGTAAAGAACTCCCTTTCCATCCGAATGAACATAATGTGCCTTTGTACTGGCGCGATGGAATTGAGAGCTTCTCGGAGTTCTGCAAGGCTCAATGGCAGTTCTGTGCTCCGCGAATGGATCGTCAGCTCTTGATGAGTGGAAAGCTCTTCCATGAGAGCCAAGTCCTACCGTTCGAATTCGTGGAATCCCTGCACACCGGGGATGATGCTGCAACATGCAAAGTCAAACTATATAAGAGCTACAATGGATTGGAAAAGAAGCCGGTATGTCTAAGGAATATATTGAAGCTGGAACTCGGCATTCCACTCCTGCTGACAGCGCATATTAGGCCGTTGCAGACCAATACTTCGTTTTGAAGACCTATCGAAGCCAGAAGTCCTTTCAAACTTTCAGAAACGAAGTCGCAGCCTTCAAAGTGCTTACAGATCCATTACACCCTTTCGGTAATATCATCACATTCTACGGCTCTTATCAGCATGGTAACACCTATAATATCATTCTCGAATATGCTGATCGAGGGACGTTACGCGATTATTGGAAGACAGTACCAGCACCTACCAGGAAAGAAGATATTGCACTATTTTGGAAGGGGATGTTCGGTGTCGTAGAGGCTCTGCACTGCATTCATGTGGTCGAAGTGCCTGGATCTGATCAGTGGGGACCATTGACGTTCCAAGGGTATGTATGGCCTCGACCAGCGGGTGCACGGGGTAAAATGACATTGTTAGAATTCACCAAGATATCAAACCAGACAACATTTTGGTCTGTTCTGGTTCAACCCAGTCTCCCTACGACGTTACTTTCAAGATTGCAGACCTGGGTTTAAGCCACTTCAGTGAGAAAGATGTAAACACCAAAACGACGAGCGCCCCAGATACCCACGGCACTCAGATGTACAGTAAATGAATCATGTTAATCAGATCTCAGCCGAGATTGGTGCTCATCCGGAACAGGTGCTCCCGAACTGTGCCGCAATTCACCTTTCTTTCAAAACACACGCATCCCAATCTCACCAAGTAGTGACATTTGGTCATTAGGCTGCGTATTTAGTGAGGCCGCTACCTGGGTCGTCCTTGGCTCACACGGTCGGTTTGAATATGAAACTCTACGCAAAGCCGAGATTCGACCAGACTTGGCGGCGGAAGGGTACAGTGGATGCTTCCATGATGGATACAATGTGCTCCAGGCTGTCAAGGACATTCATCACCGCCTTAGGAATGAACGCCGGCTCTCGGACAACTTTACCGATAACGTAATCAAAACCATTCATGAGATGCTTTATTCAAAGCCTCTTGAACGCCCTACCGCACTCCAGCTCAAGAGGCGTATTGATGATTGGATGCGCGAAGCCGAAGATTCGGAATATCCCCCCGCCTTCAGGACGACGCACTCACGGACTCAGCCCAACCGTTCATCTACTTTGCCCTATCAAAAGGAACCGTTTTTGGAATCGCCGCTGCCTCTAAACCGGGCCACCCCACCACAGTCCCCGTTTTCAACTACCCACCCAACGCATAACACCTACGGACCCCTTCTTGATTCATCTCCCATTGTTCCACCCAGCGGTCTCGGCATCGATTCGTCATCCCCTACAGGAAGACAGCCAGTCAGGAGTCGAATATCTGTGCACAATTTGACCAACGGACACTCTACACCTCACGTTATCTCTTCGGCTTCCCCTCAAGATCAAAATGGTTCTGCTGGAAATGGAAAGGGCGAGATCAATGACATCAGTGGGATTCCAGCACAGCCAGGACTATTCCGCCCTATATCCACACACTTCGACAACTCGCAATCTAGCCCAAGACCACTCGCGCCTCCTAGGTCAAATATTGCCCAGTCAAGGTCAAAAACTAAACGGAAAAAAGTGTCTGTAGAGGAAGCTATACAGTGGACAAAGACAGGTAATGGCGCGATTGATGACATCCTTCATAAGCTGGAGGAGCGAGATCATGTGAGTAAAGTACATGGTATTCCTTTCATAGCTAACTGGAATGCTCAGGTGTTCCTTATAGACAACTCAGCATCAATGCAGCCGCACTGGAAAGACGTCAAACGAACTTTCAAGGGTTTGGCGAGCGTTGTCAGCCATGCAGATCCCGACAAACTTGATGTGTACTTCACCAACTGCAAAGAAATATTCCGCAAGGAAAGCCGGAAATGGGGGCCTCTTGTCCCCATTTTCGATAAGATGAACATCACAGGAGTGTGTGACATGAGGTTTGCACTTCAGAGAGTGGTGGACGACCTCCGGGGGCATTATGACGCAAATTCCAAGGAAGCTCGTGTGCTGCAGCCGCGGTGGAGGTCCTTCATGAGGATTCTCCCCATATCAGGAACCCAAAAGATCAAGAGAGGCCTTAATGTGTATGTGTTCACTGATGGAGTATGGGAAGGTGGCCAGGGCCCAGTGTGTGGGGTGGAACTGCCCATACGACAGATCGTGTCAAACCTGACTAAGAACGGCCGCCCGGATGTTCAGGTGGGCATTCAATTTATCCGCTTTGGTAGTGACGACGTAGGCAAGAAGCGGCTCGATATTCTCGATTCGGGCCTCAAGCAACTTTTTCCGGACATCGTCATGTATGTTGACCCATAATCGAGGTATTGTGGCTGTGAGCTGACAACTACAGGGACATTGTCGATACCACCGAGTACAATGGCGATGTCATCAAGATGTTAGTAGGAGCGATTGATCGGTTCTTGGATGATGACCAGGACGAGTTGTCTACGAACTACGCATCTCCTTCGTTTCCTAGTGTTTGATCCTTGCTGAGCCCTTTGAAAAGGGTAAACGTTCAACGAAAGAGCGGCTACCTCCGTATAAGATATCTGATTACCTTCAGATAGATGCTCGACAAATCAGACAGCATATTCATGAAGAATCGTCCAATTCTCGGTGTTGGTCCCAGGGGCACCTTGTTCATTGTCGCGAACGGCTTCCGGTGACGGATCACTTGACGATCGGTTACTTTGTCAAAAGAACTTGCACAGAGGAGTGCAAGGGCAACGTTGAAGCACGGTCTTCTCCGCCAGGTAAACGATGGGTCGGCTCATACGAAGCTTGTATAGACCAACGTCGGATTGCTCTGGTACCTTGACTGGCCATGGTGACGCACGTCGGCTTGCACATTTTATGTATATACCTCCGAAATCATCGCAAACAGGCTTTGGGCACCTTGGGTTTCACTCTCCTTCTCTTCCCCAACCGATGTTATTGTTTATCAGTCCTAGCACCGAGTCCTGCTTTCCCACCCTTCACCTCGTCACCTCCGCCGATTCCGGTTGTCCGTGTGGGTGCTTCTTGATAGTCTGGTTGCCTTGCCGGGTGCTCGTCTCCGCTCAGGTGCTCGTCCTTTGAGGCGCTGGACTGCTTGTCGGTATTGGGTGTATCCTTCCTGACGTCACGTGCATTGGAATCCGGTTGGCTGGCGACGGGATTTCTCCCCATCAAATTTTGGGTTCGAGCCGAGGCTGCGAAGGATCGCACTCGAAATGTTCGAAGGCGAATTGATGGAATGCGTGAAAACATGATGATTAGTCAGAGTCTCAGGAGACTTCTGGTCAGGGCGATGGATTGTGGAACGGGAATCCGAGGGCCAGATTCCCTTCAATTTTGGGTCAACCACGATATTAATACTTTCGGCAGACGTTTTAGGCGCAGACTTGCCCTGCATGACGCTCGGAGGACGCCAAAGTTCCTGACCCCTGGTTACGTCATTCTGATGCACTGCACCACCAGCACCGGTGGTACCAGCCATGTCCCCGAGATCCCAATGCACCTCGAGCTGGGCACCAGGGTCGGGTTATCGGCCTCAACTCAGACGTCTGCTCGCGTTTCCTTAAGCGCAGCCCACAAATCTCCCATAAGTGTGATGAACCAAAGAAGTCCGGCGCTGTTTGTTCACAGGCCTGGTGAGAGACTACTGACCAGTCTCTATGTTGATAGAATCCCACTTGGTCAGCCTACATGGCTTCCACCAATTCGAATACAACCTCGCCCTCGCCTCCAACGCCTCCAAATCCCTCCTTGCCCACTCCCTCGAAACCTTCCGTTGTATCTTCCCACTCATCAGCTTCGGGATCTCCCCCACAAACACCACGCCCCCAGCAAGCGCCTTATGTTTCGCCACTCTCGGCCTGATCCACTCTTGTACTTCCTCAGGCCTCACCAACCGCGTGTTCCGCCACTTTGATCCCTGGTCCCGTGTAGTTGTATTCCCAGAAGCCGGACAGATGCGAGTTATAGTCACGCCATCATGACTGATAGTTTCCGCCGGAAGCGTACTGCTAGTTGTGGATGAGAGTCGCGTGGTTGAAGCTGAAGTCGATAAAGTGGACGAAGGGTGCTTGCGAGTCAGAGGACCCGCCAAAACACCCGTCCAGGCAGCAGCGGCAAGAACGGCCAACGCCACTGAGATCCAAATATTCTTCTTCGCACACCGCATATTCTTGGTGGCTGGTGTGCATGACTAGCTTTGGTGGCATCCTCGAATTCGGGTAGCTGGGCATCCTTTGCCCTTCGATGTTCGGCTTCGATGTTCGCCGCAGAGGTAACTTCCATACCATCATAGTACAACTAACACATGGTTAGCTTCTACTACGTGGGAGCGCATACATTTTTCGTACCTCTAACCCATACGCCATGATTTCTCTCGGGTCGTCTGAGCTTGCACCGGCCCTACCACGTATGCACCGTGAGCGACAGTTCATTAAAAACCAGGACATTGCTGCGCGACTACGGACCTTATACCTTGCTCTTGACCCTAAACCCCTAAGTGTTATACCGTGGCTACAGTTTGTCCGTTTAAGTGGTTAATGAAAGCCAACGAAGGACAGGATACGAGGCTTTCTTAGGTCTCCATAAGGTCGGGAGGCCAATAAGACGTCAAAGGCCCCGCCATGGGATCTTCTTGACGGCTCATTGTCTCATTGAACGAGTAGACCAAGGCGGTGCAGGAGCAGGGGTAGGCCTGGTCTCCGTATACCCTCTCCAACAAGCGTAGGAACGCGTTTTATATACTATAAATCCCTCCTTATATCTTGTATATAGTAATGTCAACCCCTAGGCGTATACCATCTTCTTCAATAGTCAGCAACCTCCAACCCTCATCCGACTACGGCGCCACGACTTTCAACAGTGACCTCACCGCCGCGACCGACTCAACGACTCATAGCTTTCGTGTCACAGGCCAAAAGCTACTCAGTTATCACACTCAATTGGGATACAGTCACATTGTTTGAGCACTATCTCCACTCATGTTTTGCTCATGCGTTGTACGGGTGTTTTTTACACCCGCAGTCATTCTCTATAGTTTATGGAAAGTAGCATTACCAATTAATTCATGATCAGGTTGCGGCTACATCTTTTCCTTGCACTCAGTAACATTTCCTGATCCTCGTGATCATGGTGGTATGATGGCACATTTACAGGCGAAGCGTGCTACTCAGGCTGTGTAGGCCATTTCATAGTTGGCCGGAGGGACGAAGCAATGTCGATTTCAAGGCGGAATTGTAGAGTTTGTTAAATTTAGGAACTATTTCTTGCACATGTCTATTGACTGTTCGAACGCTTCTCCTTTTCGTGACGGAGACAGCAAGTAGGCGAAGGAAATCGAAAGACCAAGACAGTGCTTTCTATCTATTTAGCTCCGAGTCAAACTTCATGTTCTTGAGACTTGTGTAGCATGAAAGAGTGACTTCTTTTCTTATATAGTAGAATGAGTGTCTAGTACGTGGAACGCAATGTATAAAATGAGTGACACTAACAAAAGAGATACCACGCCATCTACCCTTTGAAACCAAGTGAGTATTCAGTTTTCAAGTCAAACTTGTCCCGTCCATCGCTTGCTAATCCGAGCTCTCACCATAGGTAAAGTGTTGAGGTATTCTAGGAACGTACGTCAGACTCGTACATCACCAGCATTGCCGTTTCTACTATCCACTTACCACCCTAGTACATCGACAGAGCGGTGTAATTCCCCGCATGGTACAGCGCAGCCAACTCCTCAGCATGCTCCATATCCTTGACACTAACAGTCCTTATCACCCCATCATCGGTCTCATATGTAAACCCAGTAGGACCTTCACACTCAACGTCCCTAGATTTACTCTCCCCACGAATGGCCTTCTGAGGAGAATGGAACCAGTTGAGTGTGTTAAAACCCTGCCCACCTGTGGTGTGGCATGGGCTCCCAGGGCCAAACTCGGCGAAGAGGAAGGAGCCGCAGTTGTCAGAGTAACCCTGGCCTTGGGAGCCCGCGGGGAGGCCAACCCATTGAGCGCTTCCGTGGAAACCAGTGGGGAAAGTCACGCAGACAGCGCCACCGTTGCTGTTGTGAAAGTAGCCTCCGCTGCAGCCGACGGAGTTGCTGTAGCCGCGGACATCGACGTTTTGGCCGAGGGCGGTAGAAATGAAGAGCGCCGTGGCTGAAAGGAGCTTGAAGGAGAGCATTTCGGAGAAGATTGTTGAGTTGAGTTTTTGTTGGGGAATGAAGGCAATGAATCTAAGACTGAGTACTAGATAACAGACTGTTGACGCTGGTGATGGATTGGACCGAAACTTAGAAGTAACAGGATATTTATACTCCTCCACAAGTACTATGCTTGGCCTCCCTCCAACATGACCAGTGCATTCACAGCAATGATGCCCGTGCAAATCTGCATGAGGTCCTAATTCAACGTTGTTTAGATTCAAGCATAGATTGATTTGACATGACTCTAACGCTATGAGGAACATTATCCATTGCCTCTTTTGTGTCTATTGCCTCTTTTGTGTCTATTGCCTCTTTTGTATCTTATAATTCACGCATTCGTAAGCACTAATATGCAATCGACATCAACTCTCGTCTCTTAGAATCTAAGATTCAAAATCAATAGTTTTATCCACTATTGTGTTCAAAACCACCGCTTATTAAGATCGTATGACCTGTCAGCGCAGTCTACTAAATTCCTCGTATGTCAGTACCGAAGACAGCCTTGAGAATGTGGAATAAACATACGGCCGCCTGAGGTATTGAGGTGAGCATTGAGCGATAGTACCAAAGTCTTGGTCAGCTGTGTGCATAGAAGTCCAGGAACACGAGTCTAGGAATCTCTAAGATGGAGCTCTGTAAAAATGCGAGAGGAATGCTGTAGTGTTACACATGGGTAGGAATTTTATTCCCGGCTAGATTAAATCAGGCCTGTAATCGTCGATTCGTCAGATCGCGCAGGGAGGAGCGATTGGAGAAGCAGGGTTTGAATCCAACTACCATGGAGACAATCGCCCCGAAGACAAAATCGGACTTGCTGGTCCAATTCGGCACGGACGAATTTACCGCACGCTAGTGTCGGCCTCATGTTATCCACCATATGGTAGGTTGAGCACCTAAAAGTCATGGCGTACACTGGAAGGTTGGTTAACCGAGGAGTAGAGAAGCTTCAGTTTGCGGGGTAGTAATTCACACTCTTGGCGACCTTTAACCCCAATGCCACGAAGATGTAGGTCGCATAGCGCGGGAAAACAATAACCAGACAGGGCTACAGCTGAATGCGTCGGAAAATGGGAAAAGGAGCGGAAGATGGTAGAGCAGGTGATGGTTTGATGAGACGCGTATGAGAGATGACTCGGCAGGAGCCAAGAGGAAGTATATCACACCAGTCGCCGTTGGTGTGGTTGTCTTCAGCTTGTGCTGAGAATTTTCTGGGATTCGCTGGATTTTTGTATTGAAGTTGTGGCGGCCAACATGACAAACGCGTCCGAGCTACCGCAGTGGAAGGACTTGCCTCTGGTGAAGGGGATGCCGTAAGTTGGGAGACGATTAAGGAGAAGGGATACTGATCATTTCAGCCACGGAACCGCATGGGGGCTCTTTGACAAAGACGGCGTCCGCGACGAGGTTGGAACGCTGAACCTCCTGACTCCGGAAGTGGTCGTAGAGGCAGGAAAGGAGATCAAGTCGGGAAAGAGCGTGGTGTTGAAGTATGGCCCAAATACAACCTGCTGAAAGAACTGCGTTAATATATGTTAGCTGGGGTTTGGAGCATGTGTCCACGCCTGGGTTCGGACGAATCAAACTGGACCACAAGATCATCGACTGGAGAAAGATTCAAGAATACTACTCTTACGACGATGAGATTACCTTGAACCCTCAAGCCGGCAGTCAGTGGGACGGCTTGCGCCATTTTGGTCATACAGAGACGGGATATTACTACAATGGAGTCCACCATGATGAGCTGCTGAACACTGATCGCATTGGGATCGACCGTAAGTCCGTCGTGGTGAGGACCGCTGCTCACCGCTAATTATGAACGAGATTGGAGTAAACGAGGTGGCATCGTCGGTAGAGGAGTACTCCTGGACTATGTCGCTTATGCTGAGCGTCATGGAATCCAGTACAACGCAATGTCTCGCCATGGCATATCCCTCGCAGATCTCAATGCCATGGCAATGGAGCAGAACGTGAAGTTCAAGCCAGGAGATCTGCTAATTGTCCGCAGCGGCTGGATGAAATGGTACAACGAACACAACGAGCAAGACCGTATCAAGTATATAACGAATGGAAAAGAGTACGTCGGAGTCCATGGATGCGAGGAGACTGTGGAATGGCTATGGGATCAGCACTTCTCGGCGATTGCTGGGGATGCGATCGGTTTCGAAGCCTGGCCGCCTCAGGCCCCTCACCGCATCCACGATCTCATTGCGCTTTGGGGATTACCAATCGGTGAACTGTGGGATCTGGAGGCGCTTGCCAAGGAGTGCGAGGCTCAGAAGAGATGGTCTTTTTTCTTCGCAAGCGCACCACTGAACCTGAAAGGAGGAGTATCCAGTACCCCAAATGCGCTTGCGGTTTTCTGATGGGAATGAGATGAGTTGATGGTGTACTCGAGAATGTCAGCCAGTGGTGAGGTTCCGTTAGGAGTTTAGGGTTTTCCGGGCCGACTAGTGCATACTAATCCGGACTTCGTCTCTTCCATCTCATGCGAACCCAAGTACAATAATGGCACTGCATTCGAGTGACGCCCATAGGCTATATTTCACGACGATGATGAAGCGTCAGAATGATTTCGTGACCTCACCGAGACTGCCCTTTGTCCGAATTACTCGCATCTTCACGACGTCCCGAGACGACGTCGGAACATCGAGTCGGACAAGACGCACTTACCTTTGGACCGGTTAATGGATCAACACGTCAACTTGAAAATCGTGTGCTCTTGACAATATCATTGGATTGAATTCCGATGGTCTAGCCATCAGGAAGTGCACTTCCGGACCCCAGGTTCTCCGCATTGCTCCCATGTGGCCTTGACCCGGGGTTAGGATCGGTGCGACGTTCAGCTGCATCAAAGCTTGTTTGCTAGCTGATGTCCGGCTGCAAGTGCATATCCCAATTTGTCTAAGTTCCAGGTTGGGAAAATCATACTTGAGGACCGAGCATCGTCGCATCACTTTCTCTCCTTTCCTGTCGTACACAGGTCCAGTGCATGAGTGACTCTTCCTCGCAACTGTAGGACTTTACGGCATCATGTCTCCCGCTCATGGGCTGCGTAGCCAACGCATCAACGCGTTCAATGTGTTGATTCTCTGTTTCGTCGGTCTTGGGTCTATGACTTACGGTGAGCTTGATAGAGCTTCGCGTTTGGTTCCACTGCTGATGGAAATAGGTTATACCGCGTCCATCATTGGAACAACTCTAGGCCAGCCTTCATTCATCAAATATTTCGAGCTAGATACGAGACCTAATGGCACTGATCTCATCTCGACGACCAACGGTCTCTTTCAAACCGGCGGCGTTGTCGGAACGCTTCTACTTCCACTTATCTCTGATAAATATGGCAGGAAATGGGGCATTGCTATCGTGAGGCTACATCACTTGGACAGTATGAGTGCATTTGCTGATTAGACGACAAGAGTGCCATTCTCGCAATCATCTCCGGAGCACTCCTGGCAGGCAGCACTCACATTGGCGTCTTCATTGCCTTCCGGTTCGTAGCAGGAGCCGCCGCCTTCATGGTTCTAGCAGCTGTTCCTGTAAGTACCCCTATTACTACTTCTTGCGTACCAGCTGACCGCAAATAGATCTGGATGAACGAAGTCGTGCCAGTGAAGATGCGGGCCGGTCTGGTAGATATCCACGCCGTGTTTCTCATCCTGGGTTACATGATCCAAGGCTGGGTTGGCTTCGGGTTCTACTTCTGGAAGGGGGGCGGCCAAAATACCTGGAGGCCTCCTCTGGCTATCCAGTGCGCCTGGCCTCTCCTTCTGCTCTGTGGACTGTACTGGGTACGTTCCCCCTTCTCCGCCAGCCTCAATAGTCGTACATACTAACAACAGTGCAGATCCCCGAATCACCTCGTTGGTTGATCATGCAGGACCGCACCGAAGAAGCGCGTCTCATCCTCAACCGCCTCCACAGCGACCCTGCGGACCCTGACAACGAGTACACCCGCTCCGAGTTCTACCAGATCCGCAAGCAAATCGAGATCGACCGCTCGCTCGACAGCTCCTGGATAACCATGTTCCGCAAACCGTCTTACCGCAAGCGCGCACTCCTCGCCATGGGCACCACCTTCTTCATCCAGTGCTCCGGCGTCCTCGTCATCAACAACTATGGCCCTACCTTGTACAAAAACCTCGGTTTCTCCCCAGTCAAGCAGCTGCTATACCCCGCCGCGTGGCTGACCTTTACGTTTGGGATCAACATCATGGCGATCCCGCTCGTCGACCTGTTCCCAAGGAACAAGTACATCGCTGCTGGTATCCTGGGCTGCATGTCTACCCTCATTGTGGAAGCTGCGCTCGTCGCCAACTTTGTGCCTTCGGACAACAATTCTGCGCTCATGGCAGCAGTCGCCATGCTCTTCGTTTTCCAGATCCCCTACGGGCTGTGCTTGGATGGTAAGTTTCCCAAACATCATCTCGCTCTTCCCCATCCAGCCCTCAGACAAATCGATAGATCAACCAGTGGATGCTAACATTCCCTCCCAGGAACCCAATTCTCCTACCTGGGCGAACTCTTCCCCACCCACCTCCGCGCCAAAGGCGTCTCCCTCGGCGTGGCCATGATCTCATTCACCAACATCATCTGGCTCCAGGCTGCACCCACCGCCTTCATCAACATCGGCTGGAAATTCTACCTCGTGTTCATCGTCCCCGGCACGATCGGAGGGCTGATCATGTGGTTCTTCTTCCCGAACACGAATGGCGTGCCGCTCGAGGAGATTGCGGCGATCTTCCGCGACGAGGACGAGGTCGCGGTGTATCAGAGGGAGATTGAGGTCAAGGGGGATGAGGTGGTGGATTTGCATGGGAAGGGGCCCGAAAAGGGGCCCGGAGAGGCGCAGGTGGAGGATTTGGGCGCTAATAAGGAGAATGCTGATATGAGGGTTTAACGTGTAGAGGCGAAGGCTTGCAAGATAGGTTCAAAGCGTGTTGTAGTCGTGAAGAGCCGAACGAGAGGACATCTATTGTCCCCTTGAAGTTAGCAATCACGGATGTTCCAAATCTACGTTTGTAGCCGTGGAAGGAGAAATTTGGATCTTATTTGCCAGGTAATACGCCTCCTATGCATAACTGAAAATGGATTTTATTCGTATCATGGTTGGTTTCCTGCGTAGTACCCGAGACTCGCTCCCACGAAACAGAACCATATCCAATGCCTCCTTGCGGCGTGTAGTAATAACCGGTACCCCAAACGCCACGCTATGCAAATGGACCAGACCCTACTCCTTTTCAACCCCCTACTTCCTTGCCCTCTTCGTACTCTTCGTACTCGCCTGACTCAGCACACTTGCACTCCTCTTCCTCGCCCTTGTACTCGTACTCACGGCCTCACTCGTTCCCCTCTTACTTCTCCCTTCCTCCTCGTCCGCCTCCCCATCCGCATCCTCCTCTCCCTCCGCATCCCCATCCCCATCTATCTCCGACGCCCCGGGTGTCTCCCTAATCTCCTCCTTCTTCACTTTCGCATCACTGTTCCCCTCAGCAGGCGCCCCCTGCCCCCCCTTCTGGGCCTTCATCGCCTCCAGGACGCGGATTTCGCCCTCCTCCTTCTCACGCACCTTCCGCACATCGAGCAACTTGCTCACCTTACTGACCAGCTGCTCAAACACCTCCGCGACTTTGCTCGTCGGTATGCTGATAATCTCACTGATGCCCAGTTCCGCCAACGCAGCGGCAATCTTTTGCGTCTGGACGTTGGACTTGGCCTGCCGCATCTTAAGTAGCTTATCGGTGCCGAAGCTGACGCCGGAAGTGAGGCGCTCGTGAGGGGAGATGTTGAAGCGGAATTCCGCTTGCGGGGTCAATTGGCGGACGGGCGTGGGCGGAGGTGGTTGTGCCATGCTTGCCCGGCGGTTGGCAGCGAGCTGTTGCGCGGTCTGCCCGTTTGTAGTCGGTGTGGCAGCTTCGGTGGTGGGGAGACTGGGTCTGCCTCCTGGGCCAGTTGGGCCGGCTGCTTTCTTCTTGTTCTTTTCTTGCGCGACGAGTTGGTTGAAGAGTTGTTGAAGGCCTGCGGACGTTTGGAAGGATTGGAGACCGGGGGCGTTGTTGGGATTGGGAATGGGGGTTTCAAGACGAGCGCGGAGTTCGTCGCGTTCGGCGTCGAGGCGGTTGGCGGCCATGTTGATTCGCTGGAGCTCGGTAAGGAGGAACTCTTCTTCTTTGACCTCGTCCATGCTGCGATTCATGAGTGCGGCTGCTAGATCTTTGCGATTCCGTTCGGAGTGCGGGTTGAATTTTTGTAACGTCTCGTAGAGTTGATATTGCTCGGCGTCCATCTGCACCTCCGGGATGCGCAGTCTCATGAGCCTAGCGGAAATATCGTAGAAACGGGCTTTCAGATCTTCGACCGTCCGCGCCTTCGTAGGCGCGAATGGCATAGTGCTGAGGGCTTGCGAGTCCCCGTTCTCCTGAGAAGCCTGGGCTCCGGCGGGCTGGAAGTCATAACGGTCCCATACGACTGGCCACCGATATGCATAGTCCTTCACCAGACCAAGCAGGTAATCCGTCTCTTCTCTACTCCAGTCATCGCTGCGTAGATGCAAATCGTATTCTTCATCTGTGAACGTAGGCATATCCACATCGACGTTGTATTTCGCAAATTCCGCGCGCGATACGATTGGCTGCACCTCCAGTGAGCTTGTGTCCATGGGTACGTCTCCATCTTGCTCCTTCGCAACCAGTTTCTCCCATTCGTCTTTGCGTCGCCAGTGCTTGAGTACGAGACCATCGGTTCGGGCTTGGGTGGTGAAGCGCTCTTGCACCCTTCGCGAAATGTCAGCATTATCCGGTCGCTGTATACGTGCGGCGCAACCATACCATTGCTTAGCCGGTCCAGTGTTCCGTTTCGGCCTATATGCTTTCTTCTCCTCATATACAGCAACGGGCGGCGGCCGTTCTCCATACAAGGCAGCTACTTCACGTGCAACACCTTCTGTACAACGAAACGTCAGCCTCCCAAGGTTCGATCCCGCGAAAGCAGAGCTGGGGCAAACAACATACGTATCCTCGGCCTCGCCGGAGCTGTAGTCTTCGCTCGTTTCGGGGCAGGTGCTTTCGCAGTATCGGCTCCAGCGGGAAGCCCCAGCATGTCGCGCACATCACGGCCCGTCGCCATTGCCGATAATGATCACTTTATGTCAGAGCAAGAAAGATATGGGTATGATCCTGGGGTGTGGGGTCGCGAAAGTTAAGATGGCGGAACGCGCTTGCGAACGAACCTGTTCTTGGCAAGCATCACCGCCCCGACCAAGGTCACGTGATCCTTATTGCGAAGCCGCCCTGAGGGCTCTCTTATGATTATAAGATCGGATGTGCAAGAGATATACAAACCTTTGCTGCAGACAACGTTCAATTCAACATCACATCTCCGGGCAAGACACACGAACTGAGAACTGGCATCATCTCTATATATATGATTGTATGCACAGCCTACGGAAGCCGGCAGAGTACACACAACCCTCTTATCAATGACATCCAACTCCCCTCGCCTCTCCAATCCCCACATGCTTGCTTTTGCCGCTACCACCACCACAGCACACCAATTACCGAAACAAAGAAAATGAGAAGAAAAGGACAAGTCGCACTGGATCCCTCAAAGCATAGCAAAGCAAGGATCTCAACGCCTGGTGCGCCAATCCAAAAAGCCCTCCGTCCTGTGCTCCCCCTTCCAACGACGCAGCAGGAACGGAGCAAAGAGAAAGAAAAGGAAAGAAGGAATCCATCCAGATTTCGGTGTGTCGTGAATTACCGGTACCTAATATAGTTGACCTTGACTGAACTGATGAGAGAGACTTTCGATCCGTCTATGAATCATTACAAACTACCTTCTGTACAAACGCAAACGACGGATGCTACAGGAAACGACATGAGCGATGATGCAACTCCAAATGCGAGAAAACGGGGATGGCGGGGAGGACTCATGAGCTGCCTCCACCGCAGCATAAGATGGCCGATAGCTTCTTGAAGAAGCTGGGCTTCTCTTCGTGTCTCGGGGGTTGGGCTACATTCGGGCTTTGCGTGGCGTTTCGTTGGTTCGAGACGAGGTTTGGCTGGCTGTTCTGGAACTGTGCCTGGGTAGAACCCTCGGGCGGCGCAAGCTCGCCCATGCTCTTCCTCTTGGCTGCATCGGGGTGCCCGTACTTCCCCTGTTGCAGGTCCCTAGGGCTCCTTCCTGGGGCACCACGGGTTGCTCCGGGCTTGGGGAGATCAGCATTAAGGCGTTGATGATCAATGGGAAGGTGAGTCTTCGGTTGTCTGTGAGCTTGGCCGTGGACGTTTACGGCCGTGGACGAGTTCTGGTGGGCGTTTGGGTTCTGCAGATGGTGGGCGGCTGATGGGTGGGCTTTCATGACCTCCCAGCCCTTTCCGTTGTTCAACTTCATCCAGTCATACTCTCCGTCCTCAACTTCACCGGTGCTCTTGAGGGCTTGAGTGAACAGTTCACGGAGATAGTCGTAGTCGGGCGTGTCCTCGAATCCGAGGTTGCGAACATAGCTTAGGTACTTGTTGAATTCCTCTGTGAACAGTTAGTAGGTTTTCAGATGTTATGCCGTGGCGGAACTCATACCAGGGAATCCGTCGCAAAGGTCTTTGATAGGTGTTGTCTGCTTCTTCTCACCGATCTTCTCATACTTTTGCTTGTTTGTGGCAGCCTTGAGTCCTTGCCATGGCAGCCCACCCCGGAGGAAGTACATGAAAACGTGGCCAAGAGCTTCCAGATCATCTCGTCGCGATTGCTCCCTTCCAAGATGTGTGTTGATACTCATATATCTGGCCGTGCCCGAGAGAGACTTCCTCTCACGGTAAGGAATGTGCTGTTTCGTCTTAGGGTCACGGTATTGCTTTGCCATGCCGAAGTCGACAACGTGGATGACATTGGCGCTCTTAGTCCCAGGTCGCCCGATCAGGAAGTTATCGGGCTTGATGTCTCGGTATATCAGGTTCTTCTCGTGTATTGTTTGCACCCTTGAAAGCTGGGAGGCAGGTCAGTTAAGGGTTCGGCGGAAGGGAAGACCCACGTACCATCTGCTTCGCTACCATGACCACAGTCTTGATGGAGAACTTCCGGTTACAGTGGTCGAAAAGGTCCTCGAGGCTGGGCCCCAGTAGATCGATGACGAGGATGTTGTGAAGGCCCTCTTGGCCAAAGTAGTAGACATTGGGGATACCAGCTACAACGGTCTCAGCAAAGATTCTATAGTATTAAACATTTTCTTGAATGACGCGGAGTTTGAGGGATACTGGTGTTCCAGGTCTGAATCGAGATGGCAAACAAGGCATTGCTGCCTTGAATACCTGAGACAGTTTGCAGCCGCCGGGGGTGGCAGCAAAGAAACTGGAAGGCGGCGTTGATGTGCTCGAATGCACACAATCTACCGATTCGAAGGCTCCGAAGGCTCATGCAACCCTCGCACGGCATTCATGCCAACAAAACCGAGCAAGGAAAGGAGGACTTACGGCAGCCAACCAAGATCTTGTACGTGCGATACTCATCCCTCAACTGGGGAGCATCGCTCTTCCTGGGCTCAAACTTGATAGCAACCTGCTGCTGGTTGAGCAGATTGGTGCCCTCGAAGATGACGCCGAATGAGCCCTCCCCAATTTTCTTGCCCACACGATAGTGGACACCCACGACGTTCGATGATGTTGTTCCCGTTGACATGGTGAATCTTGGTATTCAAGATGAGATTGTAACGATTATGGTGGAGGGCACGAGGGAGAAATGGGCGGAAGTCGCACCAGCTGTCTCCGGAGGTTCGTTGTTTGGGGGCTAGGCCGACACTCCTCGTGAGGGAGGAGGTGTAGGGGCTCACGACGGACGCAGCGGCGTGCGCGACGAGGAGGTTCGCGGACGCACGACGGCGGAGAGAAGAATGGATGGCAGCCGGTGGTGAGAGGGGAGAGAGGAAGAGATGAACGTTGTCCACGGTGAAGACGATCTTTGGCGTCGTGGAGAGAAGAAGGGGCGGCTGGGGAGAAGGATGCCAAGGCCCGTGACCCTGGTTCCCCATGCCCATGCACGGCCATGCACGGGCCGCTGCCCTTCATGTTGGCAGCTCTCATTCACCAGGATTGCAGGGCGATATTTCAGGCCGTCGAATTAAAAGAACGTCCAGAACCGTCAGAAGATTCAGGACCCCCGAAATCCCGCTGCACTCCTCCCGCCAACGCATCCTTTCGGTCCAGCAAGACGGTTTGCAGCCGGACAGCATCTCGCCCGCCACCGCCGCCCTCATTCTCATTCTCATTCTCATTCCAATCTCATTTCTCATCTCAGCCTGCTGTGCTGTGTCGTGTGCTGTGCTGTGCCGCATGGCGCCTGCGCTACGAGCCTACGGCGGATATTATGCCAAAAGGAAGGTGGTACATTGCCTAGGTACCTTTTTTTGAACCAGCCACATTTGCACCACCTCCAGTGCCGGCCGCACCGGTTGCACGTGATTCGTATCTCACCGCCGGTATCAATTCCCTTCCAAGCCTGGGTTCCACATTTTTATACATAGCAGAGTCGTGTCGGCCGTCTCCATCAAGTCTGGCGGAACGCCCATTTTATGCGAGCCCCAGTCTTCGCCCACAACGCTTGTTGGCTGCAAATAATTGTTACCGGCCAGGTCGCCTATCATGGTCGGGCTCCCTCCCAGCCACAGCTGCACCCGGACATAACCGCGAGTATGTAGACATGCACACGTCGGTAAGCCAAGGTAACGTTCGCGAGGAGAAAATCGTTCAAAGCGGCTGGTGATCTGCATAACGACAGGTCTGGGCTCGGATTCATCCCTGGTTCCTTGCAAACTGTATCTGGAATCTCGATGCTACTCATCACAGAGAAAATCGTACTGTAATAGGGGTACCAGACCGGACAAAGGAAAATACAGGTTGACATTGTTGCTGTTGTGAGGACGCCTGCGATATGGATTCACGCTTTCCGTTGAAAACAGAGAGAAAAGAGAAAGAGGAAAAAAAAAAAAAGAATCGCAGCCCGAATATCCTGTGCCCGCGAATAGGCGGTTTCCCGAACGCCGTCCCAATGCTCAATGCTCGAGTCCCTTTTCCATGAGTTCCGACCATGCACTACACTATCCATCGGCCATCTCCACATCCTCAGTGCCATTCTCAACACCATCTCCACCTGCGACGGACCTGACGACAGCGGTAGCCGTCTCTGCCTCCGGTGCATCTCCAGCGACATCATCGCCTTCGAATGGACCGTCGGCCTCCGCCTGCTTGTCACCAACATCCTCCTGCTCGCTATTCATATCCCGACTCTGTTCTAGGTGGTACAATCTCTCCGCAGCCTTGACCACCGCAGGGAACCATTCACGCAGACGGTGTTTCTCGATGTTCGCCTGCAATACTTCGTCATCAGCAAGGTTATCCGCAATGATTGGGTTGCGAAGATCTTCCGAAGCAAAGCGAGTGCAGAGCTCGCCGTTCGTGCAGCCGGCACCGAGAAGGCCATTGATATCCTCCGGACAGGAAACGCGGCTGTTAGTCGCATTTTCTCCTAAAGACTGCGTCAATACCAGTGCATATACCTATTCACATACCCGGACTTACCGATCATGGAAAGGAGGGCCTTCAACGTCGTCCCCAGCGTGGTGTTAGCTAGGACTTCCTCCAACTGGGCATCCGATATGTCTTTGGTGTTGTTGATCTTGGCCCAATCGTCCCGGATACATAGCCGCTTCCAAATGAGCCTCAGCATATGCACCCGGGTCATCTTGTTAATGTCGTGCCAGGAGAGCACCAAAGCTCGAAGTGCAAATGCGAACTCGTTGCCTTGTGTCAATTCCGTCGGCTCCTTCGACTCATCGTACGTCATCAGTGTCAGGACGTCGATCAAGAGCGCGTAGTCCAAGCTACGGTGATGGACAAGATTGTCGAAGCCCTGGCGCAGAAGCTGTTGATGCGCTGGCCTCTCATTCAGAGCACCTTGCCCGTACTCGGCCATCAGCAACTCAACAGCCGCTTCCTTGTCGAGAGATGCCGAGATCGTGGGCTCGAACCGTTCGTAGAGCATCTCCTGGATTCTCACGTATTCGATTCGGTTTTCGATCTTCCTGAGTCTGCTGTCATGAAGGCTCCTCGCCTCCGCATCCGTCTGGGGAGCGCCCTCCTGTCCAGTACAGAGCAATGAAAGCTTCGCGATGGACAGCTCAACCTTTTGGCCCCAAGTATTTGTCTCTCGCTGCGTCGCGTAGCCGTAGAGTGCATCATGCGCATGGATGTAATCCTTTTCGCCGATGACCTCGTTGATCCACCCAATCCTTGCCAAATTCGTGCTGCTTCGCAAGAACCTTGTGAAATATGGCTGGTTAAGGTAGTCCTTGTTGAACAACTGGTGGGTCTGCGCCTCCTCAAAGTACCTCTTGTAGAAAGACGAAGCCCATTCGTCTCCGTACTTCTCGAAATTCTTCTGGATCCGCTCTTTCAGCTTGCCCATCTTGACCACACACTCCGCCTGCTCCACCTTGCTCTGAGTGGTCCTCTTTACCTCGTCTGTGTAGGTGATCTCATCCCAGATCAAACGTGCTAGCGCGTCCAATTGCTTGTACTTCTCGGCAAGATCCATTCCAGCTGGCGCCTGTCCGATCTCCGCTAGACCATGGATATGTTGTGGACAGAGCTTTTGCGTATAGTCATCTCGCAAATGTCTTCCTTTATCTTTGATCTTGTCGTCCGTTTGTGAGAGAGCCCATCTTATGCGCTCAGTATGAACCACGCAGACAAGCTCGACCATCTCTGGATTGTCCTTAGCAATCTTCATGGCGACCTCTTCTTGAACTCCTTCTTGGAACAGCTCATATGCATAGATGCGCCCGACATCGCACATGCTACGTATCGAGCTGGCCATATTATGGGTTGACGTCCAATTTTCAGGTAGAAAATCCTGCCCACGGTCCGCAAGAAGTACCCCATTCATATCGAGGTCCGCGGCCTTGATGCCGTAGAGCGGAGCGTTTTCCTTCCGGAAATTGAAGGCCGTTGTCAGACCAGTGATGAAAACATCATTGCCTTCGCTGAGGCGTTGCACAACCGAGGCTCTCTCCCTACGCATCTCGGCATTCAAATAGAAGGTACGTAAAGAGTGCCAAGCCCACGGTAGTAAGATATCGAAAGTGTTGAGGTCCCTTAGGAAGAATTGGCGCACGGGATCTGTCTCGCCTGCATCCGGTCGGATCTTTGTCTTGAAGCGGTCATGGAGGCACTTGACCATGTGAGGGACCAGGAGCGATTCGGGATATGCTTCAGGTCGCGCCCGCTGATCCTGGACCTTTTCCTGGTATAGTCTCCACACCGCGGAAGCTGCTTCAAGTTTCTCGGCATTCCAGAGCAGTTGCCACTTAGTCACGAATGACAACGGTGGATATTCGGCATTGAGGTGGGTGATGAGGCTACGAAGGGCGTCGGCGCGCTGTTGCAATTGGTCCTCCATCGATACGGTGACCTTGTCAATATACTCGTAGGAGGAGGAAAGAGTGGCAGTACTGATCTCCACAGCTGCTGCATTAACCTCATCCTCCCCGAACGTGTATCTGGACCGGATGGAGAAGTCCAGAATATTCCCGGCGATGTTGCTGAAGAACGTGGCTTGTTCCAATTTGCTTTTGGCAGTCACTTTGTGTCTCGCCAAGTCACTGTCGTCCGGGGCAGGCGGCAGTGCATTGATTCGAATCAGTCCGTAGCCCTCAATAGCCACCACTACACTGGAGTGCTTGTCCTTTCGGGCGATGTCCTCAGGCGCGTTGCCACAAATCTGCAGGTGGCGATCCTGACGAAGATAGATCGTGTCCTGGAAGGGGAACGAGGGCCTGCCGAAATCGGAAAGAAGCTGTGCATCAGGGGATTCTTCCGGCTCAGCGAGAGAGGCCACGACCACTGCGCCAGGAAACTGTACAAAGGCAGTGTGGCCAGGAACGGGAAGTAGAAGTTTGCCGGTCGGTTCTCTGGGTATCTGGGGCTGATGGAAATTGCGGATAGGGATCACGCGTCGAACAACGCCCTCCCCATTGGCCAGATCCACTTCGAGGAGGGAGTATTCAATGGAATTAGATCCAAAAAGAGCCACAAGGGCCAGTAATGCCACGGTGCCTGGCTCTTTCTGTTGGCCCAAGATGGCGAAGTCGAGAACATTTGCATCTACATTTCCACTCGATTCGAGTATTGCACCACTTTGGAGCGCTGCGAGAATCTCCGCGTGAACGTCGATCTCTCCCTTGAATAGGTTTTGCCCGGACCAGCTCAAATCCCATACCTGGAATAAGGCGTTGTTGGTAGCGGTGATCACTTCCATTTGTCCTTTCGATTGGGAAGGCCGGGCCTTTACTGACGCAATGGGTTTCCGGAGAGCGCTCCCAAGAAGGCCTTTGAAACTGAAGAAGCTGCCGCTCGAGCCAGTGGGCGCGCTGAGAATACTGGTCGTAATGCTTGGTCGACCCTGCGAGTCCCGCAAAGTCAGGTGTGCCAGGCGTCCGGTGCTGAAAACGAGAACGTATCCTGCATGGGCGATATCCACTACGTCTGTGATGATCTCACCGGAGTATACTTTCACCGCTCCTTGGATGCCCTGTGGACGCTGAGCGAAATGACTCCGCACTTGTGCACTGTCAACATTTTCCCAGTAGACGATCTTGCCTCGTGATGGCGCAACAGCAAGAATTCCAAACTCATTGGCGGGGCCGCTGCGGACAATCGCGCCCAGCGGAAGCGGCTCGGACGGCTTTAGCTCGAAGGGTAGAGGTAATGTGATGACCCTGGTGAGTCCAGAGACAGCGGTGTAGTCCCAGGCGAGAGCGTGCGTGGACGTTAAGGCGAGCGCAAGTCCGGCTGTAGGATGGGCAAATGCTTTGAAGTGCGCTACTATGATCAGCTCGTTGCGCGTCCGCGGGAGGAAGGAAGCCGTACCTGAAGCATGCGCAAGGTCACTGGGAAAGCTGGGGAGCTTTTTGACGCAGTAATTACCGGTTTTGGTCTACCCGTGGCGGTCAGTTCGTTCAATTGTGAGGTCGTCAATGAGCTCACAAGATAAAGAGCAATGTCCTCTCTCGGCGCGCGATGTGCAAGTGCAGCTTTCTCGCGAACAGGCATGTCGACCAGGACCATCGAGCCTTCGGCATCACTGTGCTTAGCATGGCCATTGATCGAGCCATTTCCGTTGACGTGGGTGCTTCCTGGGGCCAGGAAGGTGTCCTCAGAGACCTTGCTGCGCTTCCGACGAGGCTGCTGGAGGGCGTCCGAGTCTTTGCGCTGGCGCCGACGCGGATTACGCAGAGAGCTGCGAGCGGTGTGGACGGTGGCCTCTGGCGAGAACATCGTGGGCAGAGGGTCGTAACCGTAGGGCGCGATGAGGCGCGCCTGTGGGGACTCGGCGCGGTTGAAGTAGAGATGCCTGTGGTTGTGACGGTGGTGTTGTTTGTCTGCCAGCGAATCCTACAAAGGTACGTTATGTTTTCGAGCTCCGACAGGGATACGCTCCCATCAGATGCTTGGCGCGCGGAGTTACGCACGGGCCCTTGGGCATAGGTACAGATGTCGGAGCATCTCCATGTTACCAGGTGCTGCTTCTCAGCGGAATCATTCACCCCCACTACTTTCAAATAATCTTTGGCGAGCTGTCTCTGTAATAGGTGCCCTTGCAGAAGCCGAATTAGTCATATGTTGGAGGTAGGTTTGCGATTTTGGCACCACTTATTCAAGGCCTCCAACTACTGAGACATCGCACTGGTCAGTGGAAAAGAATGCTATGTTAGAGCATCCTACAGCTTCTCTATGTCTCTGTCATTCCAAAGGTTGGGGTAGATCTACTGACAAGGCATGTGTGAGAGACCTCACCTTTATAACCGTGATGCTAGTGTTTTTTCGACCCGCATTGGCAACCGACATGACGCACATTCAACAGCTGCAACTGGTTATGAAGTACATTCATTATTTCATTGCTTATTGGACATCGCTCGTAGCTTGAAGACAGTCGTCGAAAAGAAAACCCATAATCCCACCCATGTAAAACAGACCGACGCCATTCCGTGGTGCAGTCCAGCTACCCATAGTCCCGGAAGAGAGATCCCTGAGACGCAATACATGTAAAATACCAACTAATGCTTGTGTTTCTGGACAAGCATGGTAAACTGCATCGAGAGCTCGACACTCAAGCTAAGGCCCACGCAGCGTATGCGGCTCCTCTGCCATCAGTGCGATCCGCCCCTCGTCGGCATCCCGGTGCCCTCTCAGGTCAAGCCAGGAACCTAGGCCTTCTTGTTGGCGTCCTCGTCTTCGATGCTCTTGGAAGATCCCGAAGCAGTACTCTCCTCGTCAAAGTTCTCCCCGATGGCCCCATGGATGCCCTCTTCAAAGACGGGCTCAGGCTCGACCGTCTCGAACTTTGTCTTGAAGTCTTTGATCTGGTGTGTGCTGGAATTGGATCGACGGCGGGGATTGGCCATGTTGTAGGCATAGTCGTCTATTTCGTCGCCTTCGCGGCCCCTAGGACGGTGTCAGCGCCATGCAATTGACGAAAGTGCGACAGTGCTATGAGGCAGGGACGGGATGGGGGGTGGAGCATGGGCTGAATTGGAGGTTCCTTACCAATTGCCCCTTCCGCCGCCGTTCTTCTTGGTCTTGGTAGGGTCCTCGCCAGGATGACCAGACTTTGCGAAGAATCGGGGGAGATGGTCTTCAGACTCAGCAGTGCCGTCAGCCAGACTGACGTGGTTGCGGTCGTTGAACTTGTGGGAGCGAGTCACTAACGACGATGTGAGCCTCGGGAAGATGCACCATTGATGAAGATTCAATGAGTCATCTCAGTCGTGTAGGTAGACAACTCGAGGAATTGAGACGAAAGCATGCATTCAGAGGGACAAGAGGGCAAACCGAATGGTCGGATGGGTGCAGGGGGTCACTTACTGTTGGAGTTGATGAGTTGAAGTAGAGAGTGAAGTACCGAGTGTACCGTGTAACAGCAATGAGAATGCGAAGAGGGAAGGGCAGCTTTAAGTAGGCAGTAGGCGGGCTCAGGAGAAGCTCTGGCTAGAATGTCAGTGAAGGCTCTCGTGACCTCAACCAGAGGAGCTCGGGCCAATGATCATGGTTGCCACGGGGTGAAGCCACCATGAGCAGACGCCAACGGGGGAACCGGTGCGTGCCTGGTGGATCTGCGTACCTTGCAGAAACCTGCTCGAATCTCAACGAAGACGGAGAGGGTGTTTGGTTGTGTTGATGCGATGGTGGCAGCGTTCAAGTTGTGGGACAAAGCAGTTATCTCACGCGAGCGGGGTCGGGTGAATCGAGCTGGGTGGCGGCTACTTTATACGCAGCAGAGCTGTGGTACAGGTCCGGAACTTTGAATTGAGCCCACCCAGCACCAGGAAGCCTTCTGGGTCTGTTTGCGGTGGGTTGCGCGTTCGATTGAGGCTATATTCTCCGCCCGTTTCCCCGCCATGGATCGACGGTCCTCTGAAGCTGAAGCACGAAGGAGGCTACGTCATGACGTGATTGCGTGCCATAGCCACAGCTTGGTATTCCCTATGCCGAGTACACAAAGGCCACTTTGCAGTAGTCTGGAAAACACGATTCCATGGCATCTATCGGTCGGCACGTTCTACGCAGGGCCTTATTGTGCCTGGAGGACGACGTTTTGAGGGAAAGGCGTCGTGTGCACACCTGCAGTACTAGTCCGACGGTTGCTACATACCCCAGACTTCCAAGGTTCTAAATCGCCGCTAAGAATTGGTCCCCCTGTGGGTTCCGTGCCAAGGTGCCGAGAGTGCGAGTACAGTAGTGGGGGGAACGCGAGGTGGTTACCTGATAATTGCCTACCTGACCGCGCACGTGCCTCGGTGGCTCCACGCGCCGCTGCCCGCAAGGAGCATTACTCAGCATCCATCGTAGAAAATACTCACTCCACCACGATTCGCGGCGCCGCACTCCAGCCTGCCTATGTGTCTCCGAGGCCGGCCTTGCTTACCTGATACTTTTCTTTTTCTCAATCCGACTCCTCTTCACCATCCCCACGACCTCTTTCCACAAGCTCAGCCCACGTCTTCCCTCACAACACCACCGCCTCAGAATTCCCAGTGGCGAAATACCCCACCATGGCACCACGAACCCTCCTCCTCGCTCCCCCGTCTATATCCGCCCACCCAGAGGTCCTCGACAAGGTCTACGAGATCCACGATCGCACTTCCACAGACCTGCAGATGCTTGATCGCATCGCCGCAGGCCTCGTTCAACTCCCAGCATCTACCTACGATGTAGTCCTCCTCCTCACAGACGCCGACGGCACAACGCGCGAGAGCCACAAGTTGCTCGACAGGCGCATCATGTCGAATGTTGCGGGCTCGCTGAAACCCGGTGGTACTCTCAAGAGCCAGGACGGTGCTTTCGGCACACAGCCAACTCCAGAGAAGACAGAGGCCATCCTGGCAGGTCTGATTGAGGGCATCGAGGGCATGATGAAGCCGGAGCACGTGGAAGCCGTTTCCATACCTCTCAAGCTCGGCAGGAAGAAGGCCACCAATGGCGCAGTGGACCTTCCCACGAACGGAGCCAACGGGGCAATCAACATCAACGGGAAGCGAAAGTCGCCTGAGCCTTCTAAGCCGGCTGGTGTGGGCTTTGTGGACTTCAGCGACGATCTGGACGACCCTATAATCACTGGCGAAGACGATGAACTCATTGATGAGGACGATCTGATCACAGAGGAAGACAGACTGGGTGCCATAGTTCAGCGTACGTCCCATTTCGCCCCTTGCTTTTGTATGGTAGCTAACATGATACCTTAGCTCCCGAGTGTCGACCTAAAGCCGGAAAGCGACGCCGTGCCTGCAAGGACTGTACCTGTGGTCTGAAGGAGAAAATCGAAGCCGAAGACGCCGCCAAACGCTCCACGGCCGACAAGGCGCTGAACACCCTGAAGTTGGGTGCCGATGACTTGGCAGAGGTCGATTTTACTGTCCAGGGCAAGGTCGGAAGTTGCGGGAACTGCGCACTTGGAGATGCCTTTAGGTGTGATGGATGCCCTTATATTGGCTTGCCCGCCTTCAAACCTGGAGAAGAAGTTCGCCTCCTTAATAATGATATCCAGCTTTGAGGTGTTGTTTCTTCTTCCATATACCATAGACAGAGTTGAAGGGGCCATGTTCCGCATTTATCGGCGCAAACGGATCTAGGAGCGGGAATGCTAGGCTGAACATGGCTATCTAGGCCCTTATACCGAGTGAGGGAGGGTACCATGACATATATCCCCGGGTCGATACATAGATGCTTTTATGACCATCGTTTCCTTACGACTGGATGAATCTCTCTCATTCTATCAGGCTCCGATGTAATCCTGTGTTGAGGAAAACGGTCATGTACATGAATCGTCCCTGTGTCATCATAGGGAACAACGATGGTAGTACACGAATATACATTTTCAAACCCCTTGTGCATTGCCCTCAATCTGCTTCTCCTCCTCTTCCTCGCCATACCACCCCATCAACTGCGCAGTGTACTCCCCCGCCAATCCCAACGCAATCGCTCCCCCAGTAAACCATGCCCCATTCTTGAACCACCACCAACAATCCGCCACACTCTTCAACTGCACCCTATATATCATCGTCGCCAGCGTCACAGCCGCACCTCCACAGCTGCCCACAAAGAACACCGGTCCCAATCCCGCAGCTGACCCCGCCGCAGCCAGCAATCCAATCTGCACCACCGCCAACCCCGTAAGGACCGACTTCGTCTCCTTCTCATGCTTCAACGCGATCGATTTGATGCCCGCCTTGGCATCATCCTTGATATCCATGTGCGCGTAAATCATGTCATACAACACTGTCCACGCCACATTGCCCGCATACAGAAGCCCCGCGGCAGCGAGAGCCGCGTGGTTCGACAGCAAATCTACTCCGAGCGCAGGGAACCCCATGATCGCGCCCCAGGAGAACGTGAGTCCGAGCACGAATTGCGGGTAGTTGGTTACGCGCTTGGCCAAGGGGTAGGTGGCTACGAAGAGCAGCGAGGGGGTGGCGTACCAGAAGCATTCGAGGGGGAGGGAGAGCAGAACTGCGAGTCCGGTAAGGAGTTGAGCACCCGTGAAGACGATGGCTTGTTGGGGACTAATTGCTCGCCGGGCGATGGGTCGGAGACGGGTGCGGGCGACATGTGGATCCAGATTACGGTCCCAGAGGTCGTTGATTGTGCAGCCCGCTCCGCGCATCACGAGGGCTCCCGTGAAGAAGAGGGCCGTGGTGGTGAGGATGGTGGTGGGAGGCACGAGGGGAGTGGTCATGGTTGCGGCGAGGAGGGTGCTGAAGAGGCAAGGAAAGAAGAGGTAGTACGTTCCTGTGGGTTTGTCGAGGCGGATGAGTTCGGCATAGGGGACCCAGGAGGCGGGGAGGAGGGAGAGGAGGCCAGTTGTTGGCGGGGTGTAGGCCGGCAGGGCATCCTGAGGAGGGGAGGTGGTGATTGTCGAGGAGAGTCGGGTGAGATGTAGGCCCGGCGCTGTATGTGGACGAATAGAATTTGTCCTGGGTTGTCTGGAAATGATTGATTTTTGTCGAGACCATATCCCCGGGAGGCTGTTGACCATGTACCGGCTTGGTCTAGTCTTTACTGACGCATGTAGTTGGCGGTTTAGCACTGATCCCCGTGCCCAGCAAAGGGCCGCCGGTGTTGACATCCTGGCCATTGATATCTCTTTCCACTTCTCGACCTCCCGTTTACCTCCAGGGAATTCCTCGCGGCAGTGTAAATGTAAAACACGCGTCCACTGAGGTCAAGAAGATCGCCTGGTCACGTGTGTGGCTGGTGCTTCCCGCGAATTTCAGCCACTCCCAAGACGCCGTCGTTCACCTCACCCCAGCAGTCGCGTCCCCTCGCGCACTTCACCTTCACCGCGTTGCCAGGCCCTTATGGGGTCCTCTCGCTGCACCATTCCGCTGTTCCTTCTCTCGAGAGAATCCTCGACTTACAAGAGCTAGTTTGCCTCGCTTAAACAACCCCATGACCGCTGTAGCGGTGGCTCCTTGTCCTCTCCCGGTTGCGGAGTTGCGAATGCCCTAGACCATATCACAGATGCCTGCGGTGCGCCCCAGGGCATCGTTCGAGCCCATACCGACGGACTTCGACGTAAAGACCTTCGTCGAGACCAGCGACAATTTTCAATATGTCGACCGCATATCCTATGAAATGATAGAGCAAAACGGCATAGAACAGTTCGAGAAACTGGTTCTACTGCACGTTGTTATGGGCGGGAAACCGCTTGTGATTGATGGATTCGAGGAAGTGCTGGATCCTTGGACTTTCACGCCCGGTTGGTTGCGCGACAACCATGGCGAAAAAGGTGAGCACCTCATCCACAAGAACGTGAGCTCATAGTTAACACTGCACAGTCGAATATGCGCGCAATCTCACAATCAAGGACAACATCCCTCTCACTATCAAGCACTACATAAAACACATGGGCCGCCTCACCAACCAATTCTTTTCAGACCCGGAAGCCTACAGGGACAAGAAACGACAGCGGATATACTTGAAGGATATCGACTGTCCCCCTGTCTGGCAGGACAAGTTGAAAGAGCGCATTCCAGCTGGTCTTTTTTACCTCAACGAAAGTACGGGCGATATTGATGGACCCGGGGCTTTAGATGAACCGGGGGGACGCAAAGGACGGGGAATTGCCCGTGCTGGAGACCTCATGAGCAGTCTTCCCCCAGACATGCGTGCCGAGAACCTCATGTGCTATATCGGCCATGAAGGGACATACACGCCGGCTCATCGCGAAATGTGCGCTTCTTTGGGGCAAAACATCATGGTGAATGCGTCTGGAAATATCGGCGAGGATGGCCAGCCCGAACGTCCAGGATCCTCGATATGGTTCATGACAGAGACAAAGGACAGACACCTGGTTTCTGAGTACTGGCTTTCCGTTCTTGGCCACGACATCGAAGTGGAGGATCATTTTGCGCAGCTCATTGCGTGGAAGAAGGCACCATTCAAGACTTACGTTGTAGAACAGAGGCCAGGCGATTTCATTCTTATCCCTCCGCTCGCGCCGCATCAAGTATGGAACCGTGGAACCCGGACCATGAAGATCGCGTGGAATCGCACCACGGTCGAGACTCTGGAATTGGCGTTGTCGGAAGCGCTCCCGAATTCTCGCGTCGTGTGCCGCGACGAACAGTACAAGAACAAGGCTATTGTTTATTACACCCTAATGAAATACTCTGGTCTCCTCAAAATGGCTCGCGCCCAGGTTGAAGCTGGTGGAGATCAAGCAGACGCAATACAACGATCAGTCAAGGTCCGACAGGTACAGAGGGACTTCAAGAGGCTATTCGATCTTTACAAGAATATCCTTCTGTCGGAGATGTTCGCGCCGGATTCACGTGAGCATCCCGAGTACGTCCCTTACGACAGCAACGTCACTTGCTCCTATTGCAGATGCAATATCTTCAACCGATTCCTGACGTGCAAGACCTGCAAGAACGCCTACTCGAAAGATATCGAGGATCCTTACGACGTCTGTATGGATTGCTACTGTATGGGCCGCAGCTGTTCATGCCAATCTGGATACACCTGGGTGGAGCAGTTCAAATGGAAAGATCTGGTGCATAAATACGAAGAGTGGCGGGCTCAAATAATCGACATTGATGGCCGTATGACCGAAAAGACACCGCTCCCTCTGATGGAAGAGAGACGCTACTTGGGCAGGAAGACTTTGTCCCAGGTCTGTCAAGAGCAGTTGAAACTCCGTCCCTTCGTCGATCCCAATGCTCCTCCGCCTGACGATGAAGACAAGTCCGACGACGACGAAATCCAGCATAATGCCGACGGGACGGTCAGAAGGATAGGGAAGAAGAAGTCGAAGACCTGGCTCAACAACCACCGATCCTGCCACTTTTGCTTACACCGCCATCCCAAATGGAAAATGGCATTCTGCACTAATTGCGATTTAGCTTATTGTTACGGTACTCTGTTCCGCGCTCACGACAAGATGCCCCTTTCCATTATGGAGAATCCGAACTGGAAGTGTCCGCACTGTGAGAGGAAATGCAATACAGGAGCTTGCCGTAGGGACCCCCGACAGCATCCGTACAAGCCCAAAGGCACTCTGCTGGGGCATGATACGAAGAAAGTGGCAGATCCCGGATCAGTGGAATGTTTGGTTGACTTCAGCGTATCCAACCTTAATTGGCTCCAAGAAGACGGTGCTCCAATGCAGCAAAGACGTCTAGAGGCAGAGCAGGCGAAGATGCATGATCCAATGCTGGATGATCGCTTCCTGGACGAGGAGTTTGACTATAGCAATCGCAATGGCATAACCTATTCCCCTGTACAAGATCAGCACGCTGGAGCGAACGCGAACGAGTTCGGTGACAGGAACGGCTACGTTGATCCGAATGCGGTGGTTTATCAGCCGGATACCACTATGCAAGGTGATGGCTTCAATAACTCTTACTACCCTGACCCGGATCAGAATGGCGAGATTCCTCGCTTAGGGAAGCGGAACCGAGACGATGGGGAGGGCGAGGCGGAAAATGGGAGACGGAAGAAAAAGAAGAAGCAAGCGAAGAAGGATGAGACGCAGCCTGCTCCGCCGAAGAATGTCTCCGGAAAGGAGTACCAGAAAGAGGTTCAGAAAAGGCTCCTGGAAGAGGCACGGAGAGATGACCGGTTCATCACTGTCCTTGCACGCATGAAGAACAAGTCCAAAGGGGTTAAGCTATCTCTGCCTCCTGAACTCTTAGATGAAGTCCGCCGTCGGCCCGTTCGCCCTCGTGCCCAGGCACGAAGACCTGACGCAGAACAGCCTGCCGGTGAGGTAGGCTCAATCCTCGAATCTGACGTCCTCCCTGCACCCAATGCAGCCAACAAGTCTACCGAGAAACCGAAGATGCCCACTTCCTTCCGCGTTCGCGTCGATGACGATGAAGCTTATGGGTCAGGGCGACGAAACCGCAAAGGAGGTCGTTTTGAGGAAATCAACCTGGATTCGGACGAAGAACAATGCGACGAAGACGACTTGGTGGAGTATGCTGGACCCAGCAATGGCCGGGCTCGCGGCGAAGGTCGCAGTTCCGCATGGCTGGCCCGCAAGAACCAGGGCGAAGATGAAGATCTGCCTTCGGAGCTGCCTCCCAATTTCCGAGATGGTACTGTGAGGCGGAGAGACAGGGAGCGCGAGGCTGAGAGAAGGGAACGCAGGAAGACGATGCCGGCGAAGGGGAAAGCGGGGATCCGCCTTCCAGGGCGGCCGTCAAGGAAAAGCACCGGAAATATGTCTGATGAAGACGGGATTCATGATGACGTCGACGATACGGCGGACTCGGCGCTTGCACTGGCGGCGGCGGCGGCGTTGGAGGCGTCGAGGCCGGCAGAGGAAAAGGCAGCAGAACAGGAGAGGGCGATAAGGGCGGCAGAACAGGAGGCAGAAGAGAATTTGAGGGCGAAGATGGCACTGTGGGAGGAGGATAATGATGGTGAAGCGATCGCGGGGATCATCGACGACTTTACTGCGGAGGATGAACCCCTTCATGATGAGCGGGGTCAGGGGGCTGGAGGGGAGGAGCAGGATGAATCTCTATTTGTGTCTGCAGAGTCGTCTCCGGAGGCGGTTCGCACTGGGCCTCCGCAGTCCGAGAACTCCATCTTCTCACGGCCCGGCATGGCAGGCAAAAAGATCAAAATTGTCTCCTCCACGAAACGCAACGCCGAAGCCGGACCCGCTACCATCGCCACGACTACTACAACGAACACGACCGTAGATGTACCCGTTTCTAAGCTCGCGACTGCGAAGAAGCGGGCGACGGTCGATTTATCGGATTTTTCGGACAGTGATGGCGAGGATGAGATTCCTGCGAAGGCTCCTGCTCCGACGATGACGGCGCCGAGGAGGGGGCCGGTGCCGACGAGGGGAGGAGCGGTCGTGGGGAAGAGAGGTAGGGGGAGGCCGAGGAAGAACGTTGGTTGAGTTGGCGTATGGTGAACCATGGTGGTTGGTGTTCTACATTGGATGCTGTCGAAGGAAGGCGTGGGCACTCTGTGTGTGTTTGAGTGTTGGTCTCGTTTCTCCCTGGCATCATTAGCTTGTGCGTTCAGGGCTTGGGGAATATTGTGCAGTTTGTGGTTTTTATGAGGGACTTCCTCCCCTGAAAGGTCAATGGGTTTCTGGTATGGCCTTTGCTTGCCGGAGAGGTCACCGGTGGTGGTGGGGTTGGTAATTTTCTAGGGATTCCAATAAGAATGAGTTTCTGCTCCGCGCCACTCTAGTAGAGTCTCAGCGACCGGCAATCCTTCCTCCCTAGGCCAGCCATGTCTCGTACAAAGTCTAACGAGACTCCGTATTGCCACATTACTGGAGATGTCCAAACTCAGATCACTCTTGTCCTTGTCTCAAGGTGGCTGGCACCCTAATACCTGAAAGGATCTCCACTCCTACTCTAGTATCCCATGTACTCAGAGTGATGCGTTGATGGGCTTCTTCTAATGATTTACGGACCGTCTTGTAGAACCACGGAAGGGGAAGTAAAATAATCTGTTGAACTAGTTATAGTTATAGCTGCTATCTAGCCCTAGTCCGAGGCCCGATGTTGGACTCCCTAGGTGTCTCCAGGAAGGAAAATACGGGTTTCGATCACAATTTCAATACCTTCTTCATCCTTGCAAGCTCCTTCCCGAATCCACTCATGAGTTGTTGGTATTCTTCCCCGAGTTTGCCCCCGCTGGCTGTCTCCGTGGTTTTTGTTCCATAGGAATACAGAAGTTAGAGGTCCCGATGAAGGTATCCAATTGTGCTCATCTGACACGTTCACGGCTCCTGAGCCTTTGGTATTGGAAGCAACCCGCGGACTTTCTCTAACCACTCAGCCGAACTGAAGATATTCTCCAGAAAAGGGAGGACCAGGTTATCCTCAAACGCTTGCTTTGTAGCAGCCTTCACGAAACATTCGAACGTCACCAGAGCCCGTACCGTGCGTTGTTCTGCCTTAGCTTGCTCCGAATCGAGCAACTTGTGGACTTTTTCCAACTCGTTCTGGAGTCTTTGCGAGTGTTCCTTGCTTTCAGTGAGCGAGACCGTAAGATCTTGGATCCTTTCTACCAGGTCATTGATTCCAGATTCCAGTTCGGCTTTGGTGCGTGAGAGGTCTTGCTCTTTCTGGCCAATTGGCTCCATGACCCTTCCAGCTGTCTTTGCAGCTTTCCGGCTTCCTCTAGCGCTCTACTAAGCGCCCGCTTTCTCCCTTTCCACTCACGCTTGGCCTTCGCAATCGCATTGGTGTAGCCGGGAGCCTTGAAAGATAAGTACTTGATGTTGGGCATGAATACGAGAGGTTTCTTCCCGGACTAGTCTTCGATCTGGTTCCATATTCCGCTATCTTCTCATTCATGGGCACGTCTCCGCTATGTGCCGTGTCCAGGGCATCGGTTTCTACCACCTTGGGCGCGGCGGCCTGCGCGGCCTCACCGGTCAACTGCTTCATTTCTCCCATTGGTGCACATACAGGTAGCGCTGACCCTGCTAGGCGGATAATGGCCAATGTGTTGAGGATCGTGGCGAGACCTTGTAGGGGGCAATTTGCTTTGAGCGCCCCCTGCGACCATCAACACGGCAATGCCTTCACTCCGGTCCACGAACTTAGAACAGCAGCGTTCATGAATCGAATGGTTATCAGCGTCACCTTGTCTTCGGCCAAATTGGAAAGCTTACCTGGACGAGAACGAGCTTTACATTTCCGTCACGATATGTGACGCCAATGGGATCATTTCGAGAGGCAAGCCCCCACCAGCCTAGGTTTCTGGTGGAGTAGATGGTGCACATAGAGCGTCCATGCTCCCATTTCGCTAAACTGCGTACGCCGTTGTGTTTCAGCAGCTCAAATGCAACCGGCGCTCCGGGTTCCCCAAAACTACCATACCCGTCTTGGGCATACACAGAGAAAGTGTGGTCGATGTAGGATAGGATTTCCAGTATGATGAGCCAAGCCCTGTCGTTGCTTGTAGACTCGGACTGAATGGACAGGACATCTGCGGGAGAGGCAGGACCACCCACTGCCAACTTGCTCGACGGGGCCGCGCAGTAGGTCACTCTGAGCATGGTCCTCCCAACCTCGGAAATGCATTCGCTTTGAGAATGTTGGCTCGGGTCATCTTTTGGGTGCGACTTCCAGCAGCTTGCCGGGTGCGTCGTTGCGCCTGATGTGTCGGCATTACCGCTCATGGCTGCGCAGTGACGGTTGTAGGAATCCGGTGCGGTCTAGGGAAGAGCGATTGAGGATTGGCGTATATAGTAAAAGTGAAAGGATAGAGGTAGTAGCCTAGGAGGTTAGTAATGGGAAAGCGGCATCTAGGCGAAGGCCCGAGTTGGACGAAGGGTGAGAATGGCTACGCTATTAAGAGGAGAGTGTTCTGAGTATTGAAAGTGTGTTAGCAGAGAAGTGGAGAAGTGGTTTTGGTGGGGCCGCAGATGAAGTAAGAGAAAAGACTGGAGATGTACCTCCGGAAGGAGTGAGAGAAAGTATTGGTGGGGAATGTGCGGAAGAAGCGGGAGGAGTGTTTATGGCGGTGCGATACGTCGCAATCAACAGTAAACCACGAGAATAAAAGTGATGCCTAGGTAAGCACAATTCTGGTGCCCAATTTCTCCGATATAGAAATAAAGCTTTAGAGAAAGCTTACAATCCTAATCCACTTAGCATACTGCAAGTTGACAAAAATCTAGGAATTGGCTCAATTCATTTGCATTACCAGATTCGGCTAGTCTAAACTTGATTGACTACTGCTCCGATAGGTCGGATTGGCCTATTCCTTTGTACGGCGCCCTAACCTCTGTTCGATACAGATTTCGAATAGGCTTTCTTAGAAAAAATCAGTCCACAAGCTAAGCATTGTACACATATTTTTTACTCTAATGTTTAAATATTTCGAAGGTTGTGTCAAGGGCGCCATTCACGTGCGCTCGCGTTTCCAATGCGCGTCCCTCAACGTCAACGCGTCACCTTCCCCATACCTCACCCACATCCAACCTCCTGCAAACACCCACTTACCTCATTTGCCGTGTCCCCAAAGACCTAATCCCTCCAACCAATCGTCCAGGAGAAATTTTGTAGAAGAACTTATGTCTCCGTTAACAATCTCCCTCGTCACCCTCCCTGCATTCCTATCAACACTATCCCGCTACTCCTCCAGCGTGCCCGAGAAGCTGCGAGAGTTGGACAAGGCGCGGTACGAGACTATCCCTGCGGCGTTGGCCGAGAGGAGAGAAGATGCGAAGGGTGGAGAGGGCGTGGGATTGGAGAAGGAGGAAGTGGTTGGCTTGGTGGAGTGGAAACTGTACGTATCCACATCTGATCCTTCGAAGAATCGTTCCAGATACATCTATATATGTCCGCCCAGGTTTCAAGAACTATGGATCTGAAACGGGGATATAGAAACAGGAAGCGATATAAGTGCAGACTAGGGCTGACGAATACATGAATAGAAAGCACGGGACATTCCGACCGAAGTTACTGCAGTTGGTGGAATCCAACCCTACAGAAACGATCGAGTCGACGACAAAGGCGGCATTTTCTCTCCTCCCGAAAGACCCCAGTCCCAAAGCCATATTAGCCGCGCTGAAAGTGCTTACGGGTCTTCGAGGCATCGGCCCGGCAACCGCATCGCTTCTACTGTCGGTGTATGCGCCGGGTACAGTGCCGTTTTTCTCGGACGAGGTATTTAGATGGGTCATGTGGGGAGATCCCGTGGCTGGGAAGGTGTCGGGATGGAAACGGCCCATCAAGTACAACGTCAAGGAGTACGAAATCCTAGTCGAAAGGGTGGGGGAGTTGAGCAAGAGGTTGGGAGTTGGCGCGGTGGAGGTGGAGAGGGCGGCGTGGGTGTTGGGACGGGAGGGCGTGGATCTTGATGAGGGTGGTGGAGCCAGGGAGGGTGGTGGAGCCAGGGAGGGTGAGGGGGAAATGGGTGAGGGGGAAATGGGTGAGGGGCTTATTGAGGAAAAGACGGCGAAGGTAAATCCTAATGATGTGGGTGAGAAGAAGAAAGACAAGGGTGGTGATTCGGAGGGAAAAGGCACGGTCAAGAAAGGCATCAAGAGAAAGAAGGACGACAGGGAGGGGAAGACACCGTCTGAAGGCGTACGTAGAAGCAGTCGCCGAAAGACAGAGAAGTAGATGTGCTTTGGATCGATTCTGATGAGAGCTGGGAAGCGTTGCAACGAATCTACAACGCCGAGTAGCTAATGCGAAGAATTGCGGAGGTTGAATCCCTGGCCGTTAAACCAACCCATCCCCAAGGGAACCGTGCTTACCCAGAGAGAACGCCGCTGCTAAAGACCCCATGTTGAAACAACCATGCCAGAACGCCTTAACCCACAAAACAAGACAATGGGGATGACCGGGGTATTGATAAACCGAAAACGCCATGCTTGCTTCACCTCCCCGGGTCCTTCCCGCTTCGTGCTTCCCTACTCAAACCCCAGGTACCGCCCCCTTTCCCCGCATCCGCCCATTCTTCACTGTCCCAATTGTCACGCCCGCCTCCCCCGTCATCCACCCTGGCATCTTCTCCCCATCAATCACGCCGTGCTCCACCAACTCCCTGATCCCCGCGAAAACGTGAGGCCCTTGGAAACTGAGCCGCACGTCGGGAGCCCATGCGTCTTCTTCATCGTCGGCTAATTCTTGGGCTTCTTCGGCGGTGCGAGATAGTCGCGAGGGACGGCCTCTGGTGCGGGCTGCAGTGGTTGATGCGGCGCCTTGTTCGATATCTCCTTCCTCGTCCTCTTGCTGTTGAACACTACCAGCCGGTAACTTTGGAAAGGGATCATCAATCCGAACATCAAAACGCTCAATCCCCAACCCGTCGTCCGCCTTCGCTGAACTGCCAAACCGTCCCTGAGCGATTTTCCGCCTTTTACTTGACTCCGCGGTCTCTGACGCGTCCAGTGGTCTCCTCGGCCGGCCCGGTCCCCGTTTCTGTGCTCCTCCCGGGACCGTAACACCGTTACCCCCTTCTGCGTTTGGTTTATCCGATGACGAGTTCGGAATTGGCCTCCCCGTCGCCACAAAATCCAATGCATTCTGACTGAAACTGTGATCCGCGAAGATACTGAATCCACCACCGGCGGCATTGGTTTTCCCGGGGCCTCGGTACGCCAGCAACGCTGTCAAGGACTTGGTCGTGAAATTCGTAGGCACTAGTTGGTATCTTCTGCTGGGGCGGGAGAAGGCCTTGGGTATGGCTTGCAATACGAGGTCGCGCAGTTGGCGGCCCTCGTCGCCGACGACTTGGCCTGTGTGGGTGGCTAGGGAGACGAAAAGGAACGGGGAGGCGTGGGGCCAGATGAAGAAGACGGCGCGGGCGGAGTCGGGGGTGGGGGGTTTCGAGGAGTTGGAGGCGAGGGAAGCTTCGGTGCTGTAAGGGGAGTCGTGGATGTAGACGCGGAGGATGGTCAGGGGCAGGGTCTTGATGCGCGTTATGAGGTAATGAGCTTTCAGGACTGGAGTGAGCTCTCTGGCTAGGTTCATGAGGAAGGTTTGGGCCTGGAAGCGGGGGAGGTGCTCGGACTCGTTGGTCACTTCGTCGATGTTGTCCTTGGACGTTCGTGTGTTCTGTAGGCGTGTCATGCGTTTGGCAGTCCATTTCAAGATGGTCGGATGGTCGAGAAGATGTTGGATCTCTGCTGTTGCGAGCTGGTACATTGATATGCCCGACCGCCAATCGCCTTCGAGTATGCGGTCCATGACCTCTTTCCTTCCGCCCTTGCGGGCTGCCAACACTTTGTAAGTCTCCTGGAGCTCCTCATAGCTATGAGGCGGGGTATAGGCGTCGTCCGAGTCGTCCTCGGCGTCGGGGTCGTCTCCAGCAAAGTAGGGGCGGCAGAAATCGCGGTTCTTCTTGGCGAGCCATTGTTGTGCGAGGGAAATGAGGGATTGGCGCGAGAGCTTGGAAAAGGTGCGGACGACGTCGCGGTGGGTTGTGGGGAGACGGTGGGCGTGGGGGATGTTTTTGAGGTCGGGAAGGGTTGGAGGGGGAGCCGGATTGGCCATGCTGGGCTACATGGAGAGTGCGGGCACGGCTGGAGCTAGTAATGGTGTTTGGCTTGGTGATGGTGTTGATGGCTGTCCGTACGTTCCGAACGTTATCGATAGCACGCGGTGGTTGCGCGTGTTGTTGAGTGTCACGTGATTTTGTCCGGCTTACTGGAAAGGGGAAGGGCTCGAGGTCGTCAACTGTCATTTAGAGGTTCACTCTATTTGCGGAGAAATGCATGGAGATATTATTCTCATTGGTTTCTGCATTTCTCATCATGCAGCTCATAGCCACGTGCATCTTCCTCTGCATGTCAGCGAACGCGGGAGCCTGTGTAAAAGTCCTGTGTAATAACGTAGACAAATTGCTTGGCTCCCTCTCGTGAAGACTCGGGTAGCTTCACCCAATTGGGTCTAGACCGTTCGGGAAAATCTCGGCATCGCGGCCGCACCTGGGCATACACAGCAATTGATGATCAGTGATCACCCACACACCACCTTTTCAGTTCAGCGACTGCGGGGACTGCACGGGAAGCCTTCAACGCCTGCGTTGAATGTCATTGCCGGGTCAGAAAGGGGTTGAATAGTGGGTGGAATTGAAGGTTCAAAGACGAGGTCAAAGAAGAGACCCGCGACAGACGCCGCCACATCCGCGCTAGGGCCGGATTGGGATTGCCGATCCAGCCCTGAACGTCTGAAGGGTGAAAAAAACCCCACGCTCGGCACGACTGTACGGAGTAGACTACTACTGGGCGTGGGTCTCATCATCAGTCACAGCGGGGTGTGTGCACTGTCGCGGCTGTTCCTCGCGCCCGCCAGACTCGAAGACGAGTTTGCCCGGCCGATACCGCCGTCCCTCTCAAGAACCCACCAAAACCCACCACCAATTCTCGCCCACTCCCCGACTTCCCAAACCTCCCCCTCTTCAACCACTGTGTTTTGTGTACTGCTGCACAGACTACTGTGTACTGGTCGGCATCAACGGTTCTGCGTCGAGGGACGACTTCCTCCCCAACGGTTCCTGCCCCTCCATCCGGCCGGAGTTGTGCAGCCTCGCCTTTGTCCCTGGCTCTGCCCATATTACTCATCTGACTCAACACCTACGCCCTCGGACCAGCGACTCCTACAACACCAAGGCCCCGGCCGCAGACCACCGTTCAAGAACTCATTCCTTCTGGGGCTTCCTCCTCCCCCTACACCGACACCGACACCGACATGTCCGACTTCCCAACACGTCGCGGGGTCAATGTATCCCAGTACATCGCCCAGCTGAACACGGTACCCGCTGCCGACGAAACTTTCGACTCTCCACCCAACTTCGAGGACGATCTGGCCCTGTTTACCAATAGCGAATTCGTGAACTGGGACGGTGCCGACAAGTTCGACCCTACTCCCGCACCCGCACAAGGTTTCAACATGAATACTTTTGAGCAACCCGCGGGCACCGACGCCCAGCTCGACCTCAACTTCAATGGTAAGTGTCTCTTTGTTTCAACATCGGGTGTCATTCTATTATTCTTCCTACTTTGCATTCCCATGTCGCTCTCTATTTATTACCACTCTTCATCTTGGTCACTCGATGCGTTCGCTGCATCGGACCCTTTCTGTAAATCTCTTCATTTCTAGTCCAATTAGCGCCCGTCCCAGGGTCGCTGCACACCCCGCCATTCCAGCAATTCCAGCTGCATCACAGCATCAAGCATCACACCCCACGCTTCCCTGCTTCCCAGCCATTCACAGCACGGCGTCGACGCCAGTGCGAGGCTTCAGCCCGGGCCCCAGCGGGCGCCATGCTTGTCTTGGGCCCGGGGGCCGTGGTTTGCAGGAGCACGCATCTTCGTCGCGGAGCACGCAATCGCCTGTGAGGCCTCGCAGCCTCGGGCTTCATCTCGCACTCGCACCACACAGCACTACTACCTTCTTCCTTCTCATCTCATCGCCTCACCACCGCCATGACCATGACTGACTTCGACCCCTTCGCAGGCAACTTCGACTTCGACTTCAGTGGCTTCCAAACCCCCATCGTCGACCAGCAGCCTATGCCATCGCTGCAGCATCCTCAACCTCAATCTTACCCCATCCCTCCAAACTTCACCTCCCCCACCAGCACAAACAGCGCCGTCTCTCCCATAACTCCCGGTTTCAACGATGCCGGCAAGAAGCGCAAGCACAGCCACATCGTCGAGCAACCTTCTCAACAATCCATCGACGAGGCCGCCCGCCAGGCTGCCGAGGAGGACAAGCGTCGCCGCAACACGGCCGCCAGCGCGAGGTTCCGCATCAAAAAGAAGCAGCGGGAGCAGCTTCTTGAGAAAACCGCAAAGGAGATGAGCGAGCGGGTCAGTGTGCTCGAGACACGGATTCAGCAGCTCGAGACGGAGAATACCTGGTTGAAGGGTCTGATCACAGAGAAGAACGGCGGAAAGGTGTCGGGCGTCGACGTCGCGGCCATGTTGAAAAAGCACGAGGAGAGCGCCGGCGAGCGGATAAGCGGCAACCGCAACGACGGCGTCGGCACCAAGGTCGAGGGCAACAAGGCGTAGGCCCAAATTCTTCATTCGTTTTCACTAGTTGTTTCAGCCTCTCTGCTCTGTTTTTGGCATGGATGATCAGGGTGGTGGTTTTGATTTTTCGAGCGGTTCAGCATCAACAGAGTCAGCATCTCCATGATGCCGCGAAAGGCCCGGTGGTGGGGCCTTCGTGGGGTTCATGCGGGATGGTATCATGATACATGCGTGCGGCCAGACCAGCAGCAGCCCCGGGGGCAATGGGTATATAGATGACGTGCATGATGGGATGGGCTGATGACTGATGGGTCTAATACCATGATTTTCCTCGTTTGAAACCACCCGTTCGACAGTACTCTTATGCGTGCGTCATGTCTCCCTAGTAGACAGAGCGTATCTTCTGTTTGAGAAAAAGAAATTGGGATCTCTGCCATTTGTTTACGGCGGCTTCTCTCGTACTGGTCTTCCTTCTTCGTCATCCAACTCAAGGTAGGGAATATCCTACAGAGTAAATGTGACCTCGCCCCATGATATACACCTCCTGCATATGCTGGTACAATCATGGTCGACGAGAAACTCCCTACACTCCTGATTTGTGTCTAGGCTTTTCATACAGAGAAGAGATAATCTGTCCTGCACAGTGGAGATTGTTAGAACGAAACCCTGGTGTTAAATCGATGCCACATGTTCGCAGAGCTTCTTAGCCCATCGTGCCACCCACAATCGAGAATGCAACTGAACACCTCTCCTTTACCATTCGCCGCCATATACACATATAGATCAAGATGATAACAGGATGATTTTTCGACCCAAAGGCCAGGTTACCCAATTCCTCGAATATATACTCCTCGCCACACAACCACAACCTCATCTATCATACCATTTCCATTTCACCTTCGGCTCAACCATATATGTATAGCAAAATCTAAACACCCACCCACGTCACGCTAACCACAACATCCATGCCCCTCTCGTCCGCGCCCTCCCACTTGAAACTCCACGTCCCGTCCCTTTCGTTGTTCCAGTACGCGCCCACGGCGCTGTGCATGCCGCGGCGACCTGCGGCCTCGGCTGCGGCGCCCGTCGGGGCAGTGGGGTGCTGGATTATTGTGCTGTTGACAATGTATTTGTATAGCGGGACGGCGGGGGAGGAGTCGGAAGAAGAGGAGGGGGTGGTGCGGGCGATTAGATCTTTGAGGATTGCGTTCTGGAGGGTGGTTGTGTTAGTACTTGGATCTTCTGATAGGAGGGGGCCTTGGTAGCGGTAAGGGGAAACGAGAGCGTGCACGAGACGAGGGCAACGTACAATGATCTCCGTATTCCATCCCGCGACCGAGGCGTGCTCGTATTTCGTCGCGGCTCCGAGGACGGTGCTGCATGCCTGCGACCCGCTGTCAGCGTCTCTTTCCCTTTCAGATGTTCGCGCAGGTGGTAACATACGTTCTGAGCAATCTCCTGGAGTTCAGTGGTTTGTAGAGGGGCCTGGGCAGTGTCAGCATGCCAATTTTGATCACAGTCGGTGCGGCGCGGTGGCTTGGGAGTTGCAGATAGAGGAGGACGTACGGCCATTGTTGTGGATGAGGTTTTAATGGGTGACAGAGATTAGAAGCCGGATTAAGGGAGAGAGATTTGTATGGGGAGATCCTTCGGCGGACGGAGAGTAGCAATGGTGCCGGTATAGATGTTCCTTGAGCGGTTTGGTGTTGAGCAACGTCCTGATCCTGGCGCCAACAAACAACATCCCCCTTCTGGAGTAGTCGCACGTGGATCACGTGGCCGCTCAACATGGCTAGACCGAGGCGCTGCTAAACCTCTTGCGGCGGGGGCCAATCAGAAACACAATGAACGAACGTGCGTACTGGTGCCCACCACCCAGCAGCAGCTCTGTACTTGCGATTGAGACTCCTCCAGTGTTTGCGATCTGATTCCGAGGACCTGGATTGAGTTCTGAGGGCCATTGAGAACTGGCTTCCTGGACTTTCGTATAGCGGTTGAGATTATCCTTAGCGTCTGTATCAATACTTTCACCTGGGAACACCTTCTTTCGTCATCGTACCAGCGGAGCTCCCAACGAGGACAATCTCTACGAGAAACCAGCAAAATGTCTACCCAACCCCTCCTCCAGACGGCGCCAGGTACGTTCTCTCCCCTCAGTGACCCAATCCAATTCCCTCCAATCCCCAGCTCCAAGCACAGCCGTCTCAATTCCCCAATTCCCCATCCTACAATCCTCCAAACCACCACTAACCCCTCCCCAGGAAAGCGCATCGCTCTCCCCACCCGCGTCGAACCCAAGGTCTTCTTCGCCAACGAACGTACCTTCCTCTCCTGGCTCAACTTCACCGTCATCCTCGGCGGTCTGGCAATCGGCCTCCTCAACTTCGGCGACCGCATCGGCCGCATCTCCGCTGGCCTGTTCACACTGGTGGCTGTGGCCGCCATGGCCTATGCGCTCTTCACGTTTCATTGGAGGGCGAGGAGTATCAGATTGAGGGGACAGGGCGGGTTCGATGACAGGTTGGGTCCGACGGTGTTGACCGTGGCCTTGTTTGCCGCGGTGGTCGTGAACTTCGTGCTGAGGTTGACGGGGGCTGGGAATTAGGCGGGAGGGGAGCTTCGAAAAAGAGATGGCAGTTACTTTGGAAAGTTTGGGATCTGGACATGGAATGGAAGCAAAACGGGTGTAAGAAAGACCGTGGGTTTGTAAAGATTGGTGCATACTTGGCCTCCGAACTGGGAGATTGGAAGATTGTGAATATCTGTGACGAGAAGGCGAATGGTGCTGGTGCAGCGGGAGCGTGGTCGCAAGCCGGAGATTTTCGTTAATCACGGCATACCTGTTTCTGTATAAGAATCATACCCAATTTAACAACTACAAAAGACCGCGACATCGGGAGGACGAGCATTCTCGAGACAGGATGGAATGGTCGACTCGATGATTTGAGGAAGAGCGTGAAGCTGATCAGCCTGTGGGTGTCTAGAGGTGAGCTTCATTCGTTCCGTGGGCTAGACGCTGATTCCACTTCCTGTCTGACAGTGGTACTCGTTGTGCCCTTCCGCCCAAACGTAAATTCAAGCTTGTTCCCCCGCCAGTGTAGCTTCCTTGTGCATTGCCACACGCTCCTGCCCAAGCCAACTGCAAGTTCCAGCCAGTTCTCGCTGCGATCCGCCCTTTCGCTCCATGTCTTATGCAACCCACATCGCCGATATCCTTTCTTTCAGAACGACTTTGCGTTGCAATATTGATAACAAATATTTATACCAACCAAACGGGTGAATGATAATATAAGCATCCGCTCTATACGCGTTGCCGCCGTCAGCGACGAAGAGACACCAGGTTCGCCTTTCGAGGTCTTTCAGATCTGGTCAACCACCCAGTGACTTTGAATCTCCCTCCGACATCTGGTCAGTACTGCGAACTTAAGAAAACATCCTTGCAGCTCAGCTTCCTATCACACGGACCCTTTCTCATACTTGTCCAATACATCAATGGCTGAACCAAACGGCAACCTTAAGCAGCAGGATGAGCAAGCACAAGCGAAGACGCAGGCGATAACTCATGACAAGGACCAAAGCATAACACACCTACCTATACGGGGCCTTAACAAGAGCATCCACGGGAACTGGTCGACTGATGACAAGCACCAAAGCCTAACACGCCTGCCTACACGGGGCCTTAACAGGAGCATCCACAGGAACTGGTCCATTGATCGCAGGCACGAAATCGGAACACTGGGGACGGTTCAAAACATGCAAAACAGCAGAACGCAAATCGCCGCTCAGAGCACCCCCGAGGGCAGAAACTACTGGCCGACTCAGGGCGAGCACCGGGGCAGGGCGCAGGGGACGGTTCGAAGCAAGCAAAGGAGGGCAACACATGGGTCAACTGAGAACAAGCACGAGAGCAGATGGCAAGGAGCGGCTCAAAGCAAGCAAAATGGCCAAACACAGATGAGCACCTGGGACACGCACAGGAGCATGCGATACCGGCGGACTCGTGGAAGGTACAAAAACAGAGCACGAAGGTCCACCCACGACAGGAATAAGCAGAACATAGAGGCCGAGCCAGGACAAACAGGAAAGCAAAACGGAGAGGACGACTCGGCGTTACCTCAGCAAACGGAGTACGACCTGATGGAAGGATATTACCGGATGCCCGGGCGGGTACGGAGTTCATCACACATTGCAATTCGTGAGCAGGAGGGGAGTCCAGAATGCGGTGCTTGGAGTGATCCAAACTAGAGTGCAACACTATTTATTGAAGGAGCGAAACAGTTTTCACGAGAACGTGCGGAAAGTATCACTCCTGAGTCCGAGGGCTTTCACGAGTTCTCAATCTCATGCTGATGGGCATGGGTAGTACTGGCAGGACTGGTTGGACGGCTTTCATTAACGGCTTTTGCGCCGACTTAGTGGGGACGAACTGGGTCTGGAGAAAGAGAAAGCGTATTTCGTATAGACGGGCAGTTGAGCAATCGGTTTGTATTTCACCCATCAGGAAGTGGTTTTGGTACAGGTCAGGCGTGCTATGTGGCCTTTCCATCTGCATCTATCGCCGGTCGGTATTCAGACTAACAGGACCCCTGGACCATAAGAATTAACCAACCGTGAAAAACTGGCTGCAGGACAAGAGGGAAGTACAGTATAAATATACACGGGATTCTGAAGAATGATGTTGGCCAGTTGTTTATTTCATGGCATCAACAACAAGTAGTTCTGTGTATATGTGTGTTGGTGCATGGAGACTTCCCCATCCTAAACACGGTGTCTGTGCTTGTGCATGAGGCCTATCTAGCCTCGAGGGGCGTATTGTATTGATTTCAGAGAACTCTCGGATGTGACGGTGCGGAACGGTATCGAGAAGAAAGGAGAGAGGGCAGAACCAACGGAGTAAATCTCATTGCTACCATCGTAGTCCAACAACTGAGCTTCGACAGTGATCTTCAACATATGGTTCCGGTGGAATGTCGATACCACACTTCGCTTCTTCTCGAATAATACCGTCAAACTTACTTCCATCAGAGCCATAATAATTGTGAATAGATGGAGTCTTTAAAGTCATATCGTACGAGCCACGCCAAACCAAATCTCTGTCTCATGTTGATTCCCAGTACGCACCCCCACCCCATCCCCAATCCCTACCCAGAACTCGACCATCAGGACACTATCAGAGCCATGACGACATGGTCCCCCCATCACCCGGCTACCGTCCCCACGCCAATCGACTTCACCCCACACACAAACTCAACAGGACCCCGTACCCGTCCCACCACCTCGGAGCCGTCCTTCTTGGCCTACGATATGAACTACAACGGCTAAAATCAAGAAATCAATGATACGTGCACATATGACGGAAGCACTGACTGTCAGCTGCAAACGGTGCTGGGGAAAGGGGAGACGGGACATGTCCGTATGACATATTTCAGCGGGATCTGTGGAGTCTTTTGGAGAGGGGGTTGGGCTTGGATCCTGTGGAAATTGGTCCATTCTGGGGAGTTATCAGGACGGATGGTCTGAACATTTTGGTGCCGGAGGGATGACGTCATGATAGAGAGGTGGCGAGCTATGTTAGCCGTGGAGTGAACTATACGATCACGTGACTGTTCACATGAAGTACAGTGTACCTACTGTGTAAGTACCTATGTACTGTGCCAGTAGTCTTTGTGAGTTATCCTGGGAGAAGGGCCGCGTCGTCGTCACGCACCGACTGACCGCCGAACCCGAACGCTATGAACGGCCTAACCGTTGGGGCAGTTCGGCCCTGTTCGGGTCTGAACACAGTAGCCGGAGCGTTAGATGAAGATCTAGATCTTACGCTAGGGTACATTTGTACACTAAACAAGCACACTACTGCGGTATGCACATGCGCACGATGCAACATCAAACCACCCACGCTACGGCGGATAGAGTTCTGACACCCGCATTTGGCTCCATATTCAGCATTTGCAAAGCCGATTTGCGATCTCACCTTTTTGCGGAAACGTGTGACCGTGAGGTCTGGATTCGGATTTCAAAGCGGGAGCATGGAAGCGGTATCCGTCCCTAGTCCCTAGACGGCTGCAGTCAGCTCGCGAACGGGTTCAGCTGCGGCTTACGAGCATGCAGCAGTGGGAAGCTGGGGAAGGGATGGGACTGAAGCTCGGTCTGGATGTTGTATGCGATATGTTGAGGAGCACGTGGTGTTGCGCTGACGAGGCTGAGAAGAAGAGCTCGAGATGTGCGCTTATTTGATGATCATGTTACCGGTCTGGGCTTTTCCATCGTGCATGCGACATCACGAGTGGTGTGCTTATCATTGTACATACAACCTACAATGCCACTTCTCAGCTGCGATGAGCATGTGGTGGAAACATAGGAAGCCGGACGGACCACACCGCTGAGCGCGAGACCGGCTGTACGGCACACATCTAGATCTGTGTACCACCATGGCTTCGTTGATGACGACCTGTGTATTGTATCAAATCCCGAGCAGACAGAAGGTCAAAACTCGGAAACCATCAGCTTCACTGGTAGCACAATGGGAGGCATGGTTCTAGATGATGATCTATGATCAATGTTGTACATATTACTCTCAATCTATACCTATCCATCCACAGTCTTGGGGACATGATTCTCAGGCCAGAACCTTGGGTATACAGCGGAGCCCTGAGCATGAGCAAAAACAGACACCGCTTAACCAAGCACCCAACCAAACCGGTAAGCAAACTTTTGCGTGCCAATACCATACTCGTACAGGTGTGATCGCTTGCAATTGTTGAATTGAAAAAGGAAATAAACGACGCCCAATGCGAACCAAAATTACCATCTAGTAGGTGTGCCATTGTCAAAGAAAAGAAGTCGTGAAATCATTCGCATAGATAATCCTCAGTCATGCAGCTCATCTCACTGCTCAGGCCACCCTGCTCGAACGCTGAAAAAAAAAGGATTTGAGGGTTTTGAGGGAAATAATAGAGGATGGCATGGTACCGGTGGGGTGAACCTCCGCGGACGAGCCCTGCCCGGCCTGCGTGACGGGGGTGCGCAAGAGAGAATCCCATGGTGCCCGGAAAAGGATGCTATGGCAATCATGCGGGTGGAAAATTTTTGCGTTGGACGAGGTGCGTGCAACATCGAGTGCGTTCTGGAGCGTGCCATGCATATGGCAGGCTGAGTGTCTTCGGGTGGACCGAGCGCCCGCGGGGTGGTGAGCCGGACAAGACCGTGCCAGCAGAGAAGAGTCCTGGGAATGATGCTGTCGCAGAACGACAAACAGATACCACCAGCCGCATCAGTCGTGTGTCGCCCCGCGGCGCCTGTGCTTGCCGGGGAAGTCGACCTCTGGATGGACAACACGCTGGGAGGTGTTAGCATGCTGTCGTGTGTTCGTCTATCGGCGTCGGCCGTGGACTCTTACCATATGGCGGGTCAGGGCGTCGTTGCGCGAGAAGGTCTTTTCCTCGACACACAGGGCACAGCGGACCTTTTGCTTTCGGGAATTGTGGATCGTATCCTCGTGCCGGGTGAGATCGTACGGCCGCGAGAAGATGGTGTTGCAGGGCTTGCCCGTGGAAGGATTGGTGCGCTCGCACTTGTGAGGGCCTGCCTGGGAATTGCGCTCAAGCAGGGCTGCCGAAGACATGCCCGATCCTATGGGAGCCGAAGTGGGAGCAGTATTGCGATGGCCCTCGCGCTTGTGCTTCTGCAACTTCTGCGGCGTCTCGAAGCGCAAAGTGCAGCCGTGGTAGGTGCACGTGTATGTACCTGTGTCCGCGGCTGACGAGGCGGGCTTCTTGAGCTGCTCAGAGGAGGCCTGTGAGCCCTGGGGTTCCGCTTCGCTGGCGCTGGACTCCATGGTCGTGAGATGTGCTGGGAACTCTGGAGTCGCGTCGGTGGCGGAAGGCATGCTGGTGGGAATCGGGCGGTACTGCGAGGTAGCTGACCAGGGCAGCCCGTTCAGGCCTCCAGGGAGCGGAGCAGGGGTGGCGAACGTGAATGGTGCAGAGGTGGAAGCTGCAGCGGAGGCGGGGAAGTTATTCGAGAACTGCGGCGTTGCCCAGTTGGTGGTTGCGTTCCTCTGGTATGTGGGCTCGGTGGTTGTGGTTGCGGTTGTGGTTGCGGTGGTGTCAAAGGTGGACTGGGTGGCGTTCCGGTAGTCGCCACCGTAGTTTCCGTAATCGCTTGGGCCACTTTCCGGGAACAAAGGCATCTTGGAGTCCTCGTCAGCCTCATGGTAGTCCAACAACGCATCCTTGGGCGATATCGTCTTGGGCTCCTCCGCAACGTTCGCCTTCATCGCATGCGCCGCATCCGCCTCGAGCGTCTGCTCACGCTGCTCCGCGACTGTGCCGACCCGGAAGTGCGGAGAGCCCGCGTAGGGCGAGTTTTGTCGGAACGGCGACACGGCGCGACTCACATTGCTCGAGGGTGACTGCGACCGCGCGTTCTGTGCTGCCTGCAGAGTCCGTTGCATGATGGTTTGCGCGTTCTGGTGGCGGAACGGAGACAGGAGCGATCCCGTCTGCGCAGTGGCTGCCTGTACCATCGGCTGTGAAGGGGCAACCATCGATGCGTTGTCGTAGACGCCCTCCATGGACGTCACCGGATACGCTCTCTCCATCTTCGACATGGTAGTGTGCGGTCGCATCTCTGCATCGTCATCGTAAGCCAGGAACTCGTCGAAAAGCCATGAATCGACTTTGCGCAAAGGAGTCTCACCGGAAGGAGGCATCTTGAACCTCTCGTCGAAGTCTTCGTGCGCCGTGTGAGGCGTTGCGGGTGAATCATGCCCGTAGCTGCTGGACACTGACTGCCTCGCAGAGTGCGCAAAGCCCGGCACTTCCTCCTCCGCACCGTTCTGTTCCATCAGCGCCTGCTTCATCGACTGATGTGCCGCCATGATCTGCCCGGGGCTGTTCGTCGAGAACGAGTTGTAGTGGTTGTTGTTGTTGTTCATGAAGCTATCCTGGGTCGGTGTCTGGGAAGGGGTCGGGAGATGGTTCGAGAAGGCACTTGAAGCTTCGTCAGCCCTGATTGATGAGTCAACCTCAGTCGCAGAGGACGGGGGCAAATTCTCGGAGTTGGCGACGTACGTGTAGTTTGCGGCTGAGCCTCCCTGATACTGGGACCCGTTGGACCCTATTGACGAGGACGAAGCAGCGCGCTGGTGTGTCCTGGTATTCTTCGGTGTCTGCAGCGTCTGTCCGTCACTCTGTCCATTGCTCTGTGAAAAGGCCCAGTTATCGAGACCCGATGCGGCGGGGTTGTTCGCCGGTGGCATGAACGAGTGCGCAAAGGACGACGGGTATTGCGGTGTCGGTGTCGATTGCTGAATCCTGATGGCAGGGTTCGCGAAGTCGTATGCGTTCGTCATCCACTGGGTTGGATGGGGCGCCAGGTTGTTGTCGGTAGCAGCCTGTGTTCTGTAGGCCTGCTGTTGAGATTCGAGGTAGCTGTTGAGTAGCTTCTGGCTGTAGGGGTCCTGGGCGGCCAGTTGTTGTGAAATCTGTTGGAATGATAGCGGTTGTGATGGGGTGAAGGAGGTGGCGAAAGGTGGTTGTTGTTGGTGGAGATGATTATGTCGATTTTGGGACGAGGCCAGCATAGTGTCGGGAGGGAAGTAGGGAACCACGGCGGGTGGCAAGATGCTTTATATGGTAGGTGCAAGTGACCTAGGTATGACTCGGTTGGACTTGGCCGGATCCGAGAGGTGATAGAGTAATCGAATCGAGAATGATGGAATGCTGCGGAAAAAGTCGCTTTACTGGTTGCTCACTAACGAACGCCGACTTGCTTGCGGAATCTCGGAGGTAAAAATGCTTCTTCGCCGGGGCAGAGGATATGTAAATTGCTGAGCAAATGTTTTGATGATGCATCTGGGCGACTCTGTGGATTTCATTCATGTTTTATCGCTTGCGTCATGGTCGACAGGGCCTGTCAGGCTTTGCAGGGTTCATCGGTGGAGTTGCGGACGGCGCCGATCTGTCCCTTCTAGAAGCCGCTTACAACCGTCACCACAGACCCCAGTCGCCAAGCCTGTAACGCTGCAGGTGCACAGCCCCCAATGCGAAAAAAATCTGCCCAGCTGTCCTCGAACCAGACAGCATCGGATCGCAGCCGAACAGCAACGAACGCATTTCCTCCCCAAAATAACGACAAATCGTTGCAGGTGCCATGCTCGGTGCGACGTGGCTCTTCTGGTCGCGGCTCTCGTTCCGGCAGTTCCATCCTCTTCGGCCGGCGCCCGCGATGCGATGGGGAATAAGTAACAGTATGGGAATAAGCTCGCCTGTCCTACCTTGGTAATGGGCGAGCCCCTTGGCCGTGCATACCACGCAACCTTTGTGAAGGGTTTTTCAACGTCTAGTCCTTCGGCACAGTCACGATCCGTACTGGAGATGGGAGCATCTGAGGAAGCGAAGGCTTGTTCGAAGAGTCAACATCAGGAGTCAAACCCACGGGACAAGGCGCGTGACCTCGGTACCACCTGTTGAGATCTTTCGACTCACTGAAGGACGAAAGCAGATTCGTCGGGATGTTTCTTTGAGTAGCTCGACGCGTGCCCGTGACACGCAATCACGCCGACTTCGTACGGCCCTTTTTTACAGTGCCGACCAATAGAAGCCTGAGGAAGCATGGTCAGGTCAAAGCTGGGTATATGGGTAGTGCCGGCACGTGTGTATGGTGCTCTATGCTCCGTCTCGTCTAGGTTGGGGCTGCCCGACGGTCACACTGTCTAATTCCCCAGACTTCCAGCTGGTTGGGTACTGCCTAGGATAGTGCATACTCTGTACAGACATCTCCGTCGGCGAAGACCAGCTCTCACGCTGCTAGCATGAGCTGTTCCAAATGCCAGGTCGCCGAGTAGACGGAATGCGCCGGGTGGATACTTCACTCCCAAGACACCGTCCTACGCCTAACGGAACAACCGCGCATAAACCAGAGCCTCCCAGCTACTCGCGTACGCGGAGTGACCTCCAGAGTTACGGGTGTGGGATCACCACTACTGCAACCCGCAGGGACGGGTTTTGCGGAGGTTACAAATCGGCTCAATCCGGAAAGGCTCGACCCACAAAATTTTCATAGGGCTGGCACAGCCACAACGGGCACTCCGAAAATGGAATCATCTGGGCAGCTCGAGGCTGCAGCCAGCCAGCAAGCCTCAACGAAACAGTTGCATCGAGACGCTGATTTGCATCGCACTAGCCACGTCCTAAGCTCTCCTTTTTTTTTTCTTTACCCAGGAGGCAGCTCTTCTTGCCGAGGAAATACTTCTCTTTCTCTATGTGTGTGTCACTGTCGCACCCTCGGCTGGTTGCAAGCTGGTGTGGTGTTGTCCATTCTGCGCTGGGGCCCAATGCCAAGCTGACTAATTAAGCTATGACATCATCACTCACGACATCCCCGGAATCCCCCTCACCACCACACCCCACCATCAGACCACAGCCAAAAGCCAACCGGCATATCGTCTATTTTTGCATAGAACATCGAATGCTGCCCTAAATCCTGCCTTGATAACTCTGGTCAAACTTTTACTGGTTTTCTCGTCCTGCCTTGATGTTGCAACTTTCGACAGGTCCATCATTCCTGAATCAGGCAAGCCCCGGCTGATCGGCGTCCCGCGGAGAGATCCGCCTAGCCAGTTGTGACATTCTGATTCGCGGATGCTGGACCCTGAGACCCGCTCGCAGGTTCTCCAACCGTCATCGGTGGGGCAGCGATTTTCAGGGTCTGCACCTTGCGCACCACTAGCGCATGTCTTCAGATACAACCGGCGTCTATCGCGCTGATCATGACGCCTGAGGCAGCCAGAAAGGGAGCCCGTACGAGCCCATATATCACTTTGAACGAACGATTACGCAGTCGATGTGTGTTTGAGGGTGTAGAGCTGTGAATACCCGGCTGCAAGGACCTGGGAATCCCGTCGCAATTGGCCCTGCGCGCTTCCAAGTTTCTTGTTTTGAGAGCAATACCCGCGAGGGCAGCTCGCTGTATGCTTCATGCAGGGACTGCGTCTTACCCCAGCGTTTCCTGTACCCTGATTGAATAGACCTTCGCACAGCCTCACTTTCTTCAATACCACGTACATATCCGCAAGTACGGAGTAGAGTATTGCGGATAGGAGAGTGGCGAAATAATGTGCACGACCGCATCTGCATCCAAACAATGGGTATGCCAGGTGCGAGAACTGATAATGATAAAAATATAGCTCGGAGCTGTATCCCTCTTCGGCCGACATGAAGAAACAAAAGCCGGCTTCACTTTCCGCCCAGCCTGGCAGTGCGCTTCTTTTCCATTTCATGATACGCGTACATATAATTATTAATTCCAAACTCGTAGTCGTAGACGTAGACGAGCATACACGACGCCGAGTAAACGCCGATCCACGAATGAAAATGTTGCTGTGACATACTCGCTTCCCCGGACCTGACCATGATAGCACCGTGTTATATCCGCATGTATTTTGCATTTACCATTGTATTAGGGTACAGTTACTCATGAGCGCACATGACGCTAAATGAGTGCACGAGCGCGGATGTCAAATCGGCTAGAGTCCAGTTCCGTTTTCGGGGTTAAGGAAATCCTAGTGCGCTCAATTTCAAATAGCCGTTGTATTGGGGACCGCGGTTGCGAAGAGCATGTTTACTCATGAACATGCAGACTGCTGACTGTGCACGACTCGTACTTTGCGGTTATTGGAAATAACAGACGGAAGTGCTTACGCGCCGGAGCGGGCCATAGTTAGAGGATGCCATGCTTTCAAAGCACTGTGTGCGGGCTTGGCAGCTGATGGGAGTTCCCTTTTCGATGTCAATATGTCGGGTCAGGCCTGGCGTGGATCGGATCTCGGTTGTCGCATCCAGTTTCCGCTTATTGACAGTGAGTATGTATGGCTTATGCATATGCATCTTTCTGATCGTTGCAAACTTGGTTGTCGTCGCGGCAGAAGAGCTGGCTGTGTTAATTAGAATTGTGACCAGATCATGCCGTGCCGCGGACCCAAGGCTGATTGAGCAAGATTGTGGAATTCCCAAGCTCCTCATGCTTCCCTTGGAACCTGACAAGTTCTGGAGTCGCCAGACTGGAGAATGCCCTTCGGCGTGCGGAATAAGGGTATCTTCCATTTAAGGCCCTGTCGGAGCCGCGATCTTGATGTTTCTAAACGATACTGCTTCGTAGCATGCATACGACTAGTACGGGAAATGCCACACTTCTGAAAAGCAGGGCTCTTACTCGCGGCGATGAAGATGAAAAGGCAATGGTGTTGTTTTCGCTGGGATCAACGCGCGAAAATGGCCGGGAGCGTTGGAATATAGGCTTGATCGCCGCCCGGCCTATATAGATTGTACCTACCGTTAACAAGATTTACATGATTAGATGCTATACATCCAGTTATGGAGCGTGCTGTTGCGAAGTTGACTTTATTAGGTACGGGAAGGCGGGACGCGGGACCACTAAACCAAAAAGGGTTATTAGTGGGCCCCGGAGCCCTGCTTTCTGAGCGAACTTTTGACATCCTCAGGAGATATCGATTCAGTGCGGTCTAATCAATCCAAAGTATCAGCACATCATTAACCAAACTTACCATCCTGCTTGGTCGAGAGCATCAGTTTATTAGTGGGCTCGATCCTTCGATCCGACCGTTCCTGTGATCACGCAAGGGATCTGAGCGAACAGTAGTCTTAGGGAGAGCCTCGGGGTGTCAGCCATGGACGACAATCCAAGACTTCCAGTTTTGCCTCAGGGATTTCGAATCCAGACCTTAGCATCTATAGACTCCAAGGTCCGGCACAATGTGGTGGACAAGGTGCGCAAGATTGAACGGAAGAACTTCCCGTCCAGTGAACTGTTCGATTTTGATGCAGAGCTCAAGAAGAAGAATACTACCATGTTACTCGTCATCAAGGATGGCGAGCCCACCGAGGTGGCTGGATATCTTGTTTTCCTGCGCATGCGAAAGGTCGCTTTGCTGCACAAGATATGCGTCGCCGAACACATGAGGCGGGAGGGTATTGCTAGGTGCCTCGTACATTCTCTTCTGCTCCGGTTAGAAAAAGGTGGCTGTCATAGCATCCAGTTATGGGTCGATGAGGCTCGTACTCCAGCCAAGGAATTATACAAATCGTACGGCTTCCAAGAAACCGACCGCTGCGTCGACTACTATGGACCTGGGCGAACGGGCCTGAAAATGCAGCTATCTATCGAGAAATGAGAGCAGCAGCCTGTTTTCTTGTGGTTGGTTGCGCGGATTCTCAAAGGTGGCAGGTCGACGATGCGTCCCTTGCGATGTCGCCCTTCCCATTCCACTCCACCCTCGTTAAGAACGAAGGGTCGGACGCGAAGACGCGCCAGAGCGCGTTCATGGATTCCAGTGATTGAAGAAAAAGAGGGGTGGACCTGAAAGATTGATTTACGCCGTTTACTCCCCGTTCCTGACTTTGCGCCATCTGGTCTTTCATCGTTGCATCACTATGGCAGCCTCCAGGTAAGACTTGCGATGCAATTCAGTGCTGATGCCGATCAAACAATCCTAACATCCTTCTCAGGCTGAGTGTGATGCTGGTTTCGGCTCTCATACTCCTCGCGCCGGCGGCTGCGACGTCACCGCAGGTGAATTTCCCACTCAATGCCCAGTTCCCCCCTGTTGCGCGTGTTGGAAAGCCATACTTCTTCCAGTTCGCACCTACGACTTTTCAGCCGAACCCTGACGGACTGCAATATTCTCTAATTGGCAATCCCTCTTGGTTGTCTCTTAATGGAGGCGACCGAACACTGTCGGGTACCCCAGGCGCTGGCGACAAAGGAGAAATCACGTTCACGATCACTGCCGCGGGCCAGGCTGGCGCCGTAGCCAACATGGAATCCAGACTGCTTGTCACAGACGCTGATGCTCCACGCGCGAAGCAGAACATAACGGAAGATCTTGCGACTGCTGGTCCGCTATCCGGGCCTCAGACTTTGATCCTAGCACCCTCCAAAGACTTTCAGGTGAAGTTCTCGAAGGAAACCTTCTCAAACGCCAGCAAGGGTACCAAGTATTATGCTAGCTTGGCCGATCATACACCACTTCCTGCATGGGTCAGCTTCGACGAGGCATCCTTGCGATTCGCGGGGAGGACTCCAGCGCTGGTATCCTCGGTGCAGACATACGATATTCTGCTCATCGCATCCAATGATCCTGGATTCACAGCAGCGACCATATCATTCAGCCTTGTTATCAGCCATCATCAACTGTCATTCAATCCCCTACACCAGGAGATCGTCCTTGGCAAAGGAGATGAGGTCAACATAACAACCCTGCTTGGCTATCTTACCATGGATAGTGCGCCCATGCGGGAGCAGGATATCAAATCGGCTTCTGCGACTCTTCCTTCCTGGCTAACATTCGATGATCATACCCTGGACATTACTGGAAAGCCGCCCTCTGGTCTTATGTCCCAGAATATCACTATATCTGTCGAAGACGTGTTCGGCGATACAGCGGAGCACTCCATCCACCTACTCTTCAAATCCAAACTCTTCCAGGATGAGATCGGAACGCTGAACATCACTGCTGGGAAGCCCTTTGCATATCAGATTCCTTCTTCAGTCTTCGTCAATGCTAATGAGCACGTCACTCTTGACTTCGGTGCCCTTGCGGAATGGCTTACATTTGACGCCGAGACGCTCACCATAAATGGGAAGATCCCGGAGGACGCCAAAGCCGACAACAATGTGGCCATGATGAGTGCGACATCGGCTGATGGCAAATTAACCGACTCCCAAACTTTCCGCATTCAAGTCCAGAGTGCTGAAGATGGCGGGGCCTCCGTTGTTGGAGGGTCGGGCACACAAAAACCCAGTACTTCCGACGATTCCGATGCCGGTAACTCCCGGCACCATTCAAGATCGAAAGCAGGTATCATAGCTGGCTCCGTAGTGGGTGCTGTTATCGGCGCCATGTTATTGTTTGCCTTCGGTTGCATCTTGTGCCGACGCAAAAAGAATACAAAGGGATATATCAGCCCTAGAAGTCCACGAAGCCCAAGGAAACAGGACATCTCACGACCCATCATGATACATGATGACTGGGATACTGCTGACAAGAGTATGGAGCGGGATCTGGAGAAAGGCAATGCTTCGTTGGAGTCGACGCCAGAACGCCCGCCCCAATTGCAACTCGACTTAGCTCCAAGCCGTGATATCAGCAAATCACCCGCCAGCTCAATCGGCGAAAGAGAGTCTAAGATTCTGAACGACTTTGCAGAGTCTGACTGGGGTTTCAAGGATGAAGCTGAACCATCACACCGTCCGCATGACTCAATGAAAATTCCCACTGCCATAGCCAGACGCGAGTCAGAGCTTTCGGTCTCGTCAAAGAGGCATCGTCGCCGTACAACTATGGTATATCGTGACTCACAGCGCCGCAATGGTTTACCTATCAATCGACGCCTGAGCGGACTAGGCCACGGTCGACATACATACTCGCCTTCTCGGACAAATAGTATATCCGGAGCTCGACGCACCCTCAGTTCTGACTCCTCACGTACAGTTTCAGCAAGTATTCTATCCACGGTACCTTCAGCTCATGCGCGGCCCCTCACAACCCGACATACCACGCAATCGACGACGCCAATTGACAAGCGCCGCAGCATACGTGTTGTTTCTAAGAATGCATCGACGTGTGCCAGTCTGAGGGAACATCCTGATGAGGATGAGAGCTGCAAGCGACGCAGTTTAGAGCCAAGGTCCATCTACGATAGCTTGACCGATCGGCGGACGCTGGACGAGAAGAGGCAGAGCTACATTCGTAAACGAGCTTCTGCCCAATCGCCTTTCCCATTCTTCGGAGCCAGTTCATCCAGGGCTTCCTTCTCGAGTTACAAGCCGCCTGTTCCCCTAAACGCCGGAGACGAAACGCCTATTAGGCCATCTCCATCTCCTCTGGCGATCAGCACTCCCGCGGCTACCCATAAGGGCGATGTACAAAAGCATGAGAGTGGATTACCCGAATGCTTGAGAATTCGAAAGCCATCAGATACCCCGACTGTAGAGGAGCAAAGAAAATTCCCGGGTAGCTTACGGAAGCCTACCACTCCGAGATCGTTCACAGGCCGACAACCTGCACTACCGTCGGTAACTGACCGAGACCGGGTATACAAACGTTATCAAACGCCGAGCGCTACAACCCAAGACACAACTGGTGGACGACGGTCGAGCGTTCGTGCTCAGGAGTTGAAGAACAGCTTGAACAATCTCACTGGGAGCAAGATCTTCGAAGATGCCGAGGCCAGCGAAAGCGCATATTCTTCCGAGGAAGAGGTGATTGAAGAGTATGAGAAACGAACCACCGTCAAGCCCAGCCAATTCTCTCTGCCGCCTCTGGATCTCTCTCGACTCACGAGTAGTAAGAGGAATGGCGAAAGGGGGAGCGAAGAAGCCAAGTATGAACACAAACGAGAGCTAAAGAAAATCAGCCAGAGGGATCCCACGCCCTACCCCTTCAGCAGCGAACACGGAGGCAAAGAAAACGAGCCTCAGAGTCTGAATCTAGCCCTCTCGTCCTCGGCACCTCGAGGCATCAAAGACAAATTCGCCAACGTCACTCGCTCCCCTGAACGACCCAAAACCATTGCTTCCACGACCTCTCGTCCCAAACTCACAACCCATCATTCCCGCTCCAATTCCCGAAGAGCCAATACCCAACAGCGCCGTCCCGTATCCCGCCAGTCATCAAACCGCTCGCGTCGCTCCCGCACGCAGTCCACAGCAGCAGGGACTTCGCGACCTCAATCTCGACGCTCCACTGTAACGAAAACGGGTCGAGACCGCTCCCGCACCCAATCATCAGCTTATCCCTACTTCGATATTTCCACGCTCTCGGACACGCTGAAAGATCCCTCGAAGTCATCCCAATCCGACAAACCCCCTGCGAACAAGCCGAATCTCACCACCGCCGCCTCGCTCACTTCTCGAGACCCTGAGGGCAATATCCTGAACTACGGACTTCATGAGAGTCCTACAATTGAGGAGCTCGCCTCCAATTCTATCGGGATGCGGGCTTCCTAGGGGAAAATCAGGAGCTCAGCGAGGGAGAGCCGTTTAGCTCAAGAGGCGAATAAGCGCGACGGTGGGGAGAAGGAGAGCAAGAAGCGTGTGTCTAGACGGGGATCAAACCGTAACACGGTTATCGTCAGGCCCGGCGTGTCGTCGGCGGAGCCTTCCCCATCGCCGGGACGGGCGGGCCTGAATAGATCTTCTGTTGATCTGGGGCTGAATCTCGGACCCCAGGACAACAGTAACGATATCGGCATACGCACTTCGCTGCGCAATAGAGAAGATACACCAGGGGCCTTCACCATGTCCGACGTCAATAGCGAATGGGGTCGTGAACGCAGCCCCCTCAGCGTGTTGGACGACGGTAATGGCGGTAGCCCAGAGCGGCTGAGGGTTGTGGAGGGGAAAGGCAAGAGACCTGTTAGGAAGGAAGTAGATGATGAGTTGAAGACTGGGGCGAGTCGGAAAGGGAGAACTACTTGGGGAAGTCTGAAGAGGTTGGGGATGGGGTGGGCATATTGGGACGGGAGGGAGAGTGAGAGGGAAAGTAAAGACTTCCTTTAAGGAGGATAAGACGAAAGGGGAATGGAGAGATCACTTATGTTGCTATTGTGTACTGGAGTTTTTGAGAAGCAAGTTTATGGTGACCTCCGGCGTGATTATCAGCAGTTTGATGCTGATGTTGGCCTTTCCATGTTTTTGGAAGACGGATCGCAAGGAGAGTATGTGGAGGTTCCCTTAGCGTCTTAGCGATTTTGTCATGGTTTTAGGAAGGTCTTCTTCATCCTTACAAACATGCATGTTATAGCCGTAAGAGACGCCGAACAAGAGTAGGCGTACTTCTCCTTGCACCGTGACCAGGACAATTTATACCAAAGATACAATATAACAGTCGGGAATATCAACTGGATAAACAATATCTAAGCCTAATAATCGTATCGCTACTCCCGACTCCAATGATAGTCCGATCCATATAAACACACGCCCATATATACCCATCGATGATATATTAACGCCATGCTATTCGTGCATTGTCCCATATGTCAGGGCCATTTCATCAATTCGTGTCCATCTCTTCACCTAAATACCTCGTCGAGCCTTCTGCCGTCCGTTCGAATTGTACAAAGGGAGGCGTAGGTGAATCCTTGTGCAATCACTTCCTCATCTCCAGCCGTCGACGAATTTCTACTTTTCATGAAGCACTGTTTCCTCTTATTCCTCCAATTATAGTTAGCTCACAAATGATCAACCTCCACAAACTTTCCTCTAAGAGGCCTCTTTCTCCTGTTATCATCGCTACTCCTCCCACCCAAGCCACCATCATCAAACCGCCCCCGACCTGGACTGCTGCTGTCAGCATGAACAGCTAACCCGCCGCTCCCCGTCACCGGCACAGGCTGCGCATAAAAGTGCGCTGGTGTGTTACTAGTGCTCGGCGGAATAGGAGTATGTGCCTCGCCGCTGTAGGCAACACTTTCCGGGCTGCTGGCCACACGATCGGACGTGGAAGGGTGTGACCGAGTAGCCGGATCTGGTGGAGGTGGATAGTAGATTTGTTGGTGCTGGTGTTGCGGAGGATGCGCTGCGGTGGGATGAGGAGGCGAAGAATTGGGAGGTGGATACGAGTATTGTCGCTGATGGAGGGGTGGGGAAGTTGGGGGGTATATATGCGGGTCGTATGCTGCATTGGAAGAATCCGAGTTGAGGGCGTATCCAGATTGCTGATAGGTGGTCTGGTTCTGGGCGAATTCGGCTCCATATGGTGAAGGGAAGGGAGGAGGCGAGTTCGGCGTGGTAGACTGATATAACTGCGGAGCATATTGCCATGTCTGAGAGTGCGGATCGCTGTGTGAGCGAGAATGGATCGAGCCGTTTCCTGAATAAGCAGGGTGAGCATTTGGGTCAGGCTGCTGCATGCTAATATATTTCGTCGCACCTGGGGAAGACATCTCGATGATGGGCGATGTCGCTGCCAACTCGACAGGTGGAGTTGGGGCGTTGGATTTCCCGTCCTTGTTCTTCATGGCTTTTTTGCGACGGTGTAGACAGAACAGGGTGAGGAGTAATATGAGGATGAGAGCCACCAGTCCCCCAACTACACCACCTGC
>JAFHBW010000104.1:0-73058 GCA_019022765.1 Westerdykella sp. P71 | reverse complement strand
GTTGGGGAGGTGGAGAGGAGGGGGAGCGAGGGGTGGCGGGGGTGTTGTTGTTGTTGCTGCTGCTGTTGTTGTTGCTGGTGCGCGTGTTGGAGTTCGGCGAGGAATTGTTGTTGGGTTGGGGTTTGGGAGAAGTAGGCTTGTTCGAAGGCGGCGGCGTCGAGGGCGTCTTGGGTCGAGATGTGGAGATGTCCGTGGCCCATTTGTTGCTGCTGCTGTAACTGTGCTTGTTGCAGTTGTCTAGCTTGTCCTTGTTGCTGGGTGCTGGAGGACGGGGCGTCCGACTTCGACACTGATTTCGATTTGTTCTTTCTCGCCTGTTTGCGCTGCTGCTCGGCTTTCGACGGAGGGGACAGCGAGGCGAAGAATTCCTCCACGCTCTGGAGATCGCTCTTTTGACCCAGCACGGCGTCTGTACCGGGTTCGTTCGGGGTCCCCGCGGCTGCATCCTCGTAGTCTGTTTTCGATACACCATGAGGATATCTATCAAACCAGTCTCCATACTGGAAGATATTCGCCTTATCCTTGCTTGCCCCTTTCTCGCCTCCAGCATTACTGGCAGCGAGAATAGGTCCACGCAATTGCGCATCCGCATGCTGGCGATACAGCTCCTTGAGGTTTTCCGCGATATAGTGGAACATACCCCAGTACTTCTTCATCTTACTGAGATACTTGACGTTGTAGGCGAGATACTTCTTTGACTGAGCTTCTAGTTTCGGGTTCTTGGAGAAGACGCCGTGGACGTGGACGGTGGAGGAGAAGAAGGCCGAGTAGCCTGCAAACGGCGCAACGACGTTGTAGTCCATGGCCTCGTTGATGAGGATGGAGATCTGGTTCGCGGCGTCGAGAGCGGTGCGTGCCGACTCTGTGAGGAAGTCCCTCGGGACATCCTTCGGGGGTCTGCTATCCGCCCGGGTGGGGAACGCAAATCTATGCATGAACAGCACCATCTGCTGATACAGAATGTGCAGGTATAAGAAATGATTCGCCGTCTTGCCCACCGCATGGCTCTTCAGGTTCTGCGAGTTGTACAGCAGCATTTCCGGAAGCGATTCCTTGAAATCCCGCAGCTCTTTTCTTATACTCACAAACGTCGACTTGGGGGACCACATATGTTCCTTTTCCTTCTCTTTCCCACCCAAGTTCATGTATTTTACAATTTTGCCCCATATACATATCAACCGAATTGTATATGCCGACACCCCCATATTCTCTTTCGCGTTCGCAGGTAGTCCGCTATCTGGTGCAACGGGATTCGGCACGGTGCCATCCAGCGTCTCAGTCGGCGCCTGTATTTCTTTGATATAGAGATTCTCCTTCACAGGAAGTTGCACTTCGATATACTGCTCGTTGACGAACAGCGGCCGATCCGTTCCCGAGGAATTGAACCGATCCATGAGGAAGCATGACCACATTGTCCGCCGCCGTATCTCGCGGTCCGTGATACTCAGCGGTTTCCGCTCGGCTTCGGGCACTGCGGGATCGTATTCGAGTTCCTTGTGCAGTTGCAAGGCGTAGGCCATCCTCTGTGCCATACCGCCGAACATCCAGCTGCGTCCGCCCTGGCATGTACCAAACTCGTGGAGACCCAGGAGGAGGTAGACAATGAGGATGGTGATATTGGGTGTATCGTAGCGTTTCAAGGCTATCTGACGAGCCCGTTCGGCCCAGTTGTCTCCACGTAGGAAGGCTGGTTCGGTGCGAAGTTGTGGGTGAGTCGAGAAGCGCGCCGATATTGCGCAGATGGCTAATATCAGCACGGGAGGCAGATCTCCTCTTGCCAGCTTCCTCATAAAGTTGGGTTTGTGCAGCAGCGGATAGCTCTGGCCGTAGACGAAATCAAAGTACACCTCAGCCAGGTGTTCCTGGATCTCCCTTGAGGGTAAACTCTCCACGCCCTCGGTCATCAAGCTCCTGTCATCTGCTTCCTTTGTATTCGAGGCCGAACCGGAGGGATTCGGATTTGCAGATTTCGACTTCGCCCAGTCATCCAATTCGTTCCCAAATGCATCGTCCGCACCTCTCTTCTTCGTAAGCGGTGTCTTCGGGGGTGCAGTCGGCAATGCAGGTTTAACGACGGATCTGCCCACACCAGAAATAGACGGCAGACTCTCCTTCGGTATGATCTTGATCACACGATCCTCCATGCGCTTCAACCGCTTATCCAGCATTGCCATATAATCCGTTCTCGGCGCCGCCTTCCTCGTGGTAACTTTGTACACGCAGGGAATCCGACTTCTCAAGCAGTGCTTGCACGCCGGCTTCTCGCCCGAACATCTAATCTTCTTCCTCCGACACGCAATGCACGCGAGCGGAAGCCTCTTCCTCTCCTTCCCCGCCTTCGTCTTCATCTCGGACCACGGCGGCGGATCCTGGGGGCCATCTTTATCCTTCCCCGAAGTCGTCGAGCCCTCGGCGCCATTCCCGCTCGCCGTGTCATCCATCTTGATTCCCATCCCGGAGCCATCGAGCGCGTCCCCAATCGCCAGCATCCCGAGAGCAGGCGCACTATCCGGACTCGGATTGTTTTCGTCCGCGCCATAATTCGCGCTTCCGATGCTCAGGCGGTGCGGATGCGCACTCCCACCGCTTATATTGCCCTCGCTAACATTGCCAATGCTGTCCCTATGCTGCCGGGACTGGAAAGTCGTTTTGAGCGCCGGGCTTGCGCCTGCAACCTGACCCGAGGAAGAGTCATAGGCGCTGTTATTGAAGGTTTGGTTGTGGGAGAAGTTCATGGCGGAGTAGTCTGCGAAGGAGGCTAGGATTTGCGAGGGCGACTGGCTGGTGCCGTGGAGGCCGTTGCGGAGTTCGGGAAGGCCGTACTCGTTCAGGGTGAGGGGGTCGTCGTGCTCGATGCTGTGTGTATGTGGCGTTGCCATCGTTGTATGCATAGGTGTGGTGTGTAGGTCGCCTCGCTCGAGCGGGAGATGGCGAGGAACGGCGCCCGGCGTGCCCGTTCGTTCTCGAGGACGCCGGGCGTCTCTATTCAGCGGGGAAGCTCAGCGAGAGCAGTAGGAGAGGTAGCGGGTGTCACATCGGACTCTGGGGAGAGGCGTGGAGGCAGTTGAGGTTCAAGTGTAGTCCGCGGGGGTCCCAGGTCCCCAGTCAGCATGGCGGGGCCACCATGCGAACGCTGTGAAGGAGTCGGGGATTCGGAAGAAGGGGGAGACGAGCAGCGGATCCCTGGCGAGGGCTTCGGTGCCAAAATCACACTGGAGGTTGGAGGGAGAGGGTGTGGTGGTGGATGGGCCGGAGTTGTGAGAAGTGATGATGTAGGTGCGCAGGCCCACGCGTGCGGAACGGAAAGCCTCCAGACGTCGCACAAAGAGTTGAACACCACGATTTGCGGAATGCGCACAATAACCCCAGCAAGCGCTTCTCTGTGACCTCGGCCGATGGGGGAAATAGTGTCGCCCAGACGTCACATTGGGGTCTTCTGGGCTTCTGTGGAGAAGGCGAATTTGGGGCACAGCATTACTCAGACGTGGCTGGCTAGCGACCCCAGGTTTGACAGGATGGAATGCGCCGCGCTGACGCTTTCTCCGCAAAGCTTGACAGTGGCGCCCAAGGCAACCCAGTGCCATCCCCAAGCGCCATTATATTTCACGGACTCTTCTATAGTGAATTTCCTCGTCGCAAATGCATACCTACGCCCATGTGCGCATCACAAGCACCAAGATCTGCACCCGGGAGCTTCCCCGGGGAAGAGTCAAGACATATAAACAACTGTTAGACGGGGTAAAAGGACAGGAAGATTTAAGGGAACGACCCAATCAGCACGCCGCAGGAGAGTGGAGTGGCTGTATCTGGATATGGGTTCTTCATATCTTCATATGGCTGTCACGCATTTCTTCCCTTCTTGAGACACAATATCCACTGTTGCATTTTGCCCGTCTCGCTTCCCAGGCTTCTATATGGAACATCCTCGCAGCAAAGAGGAGACGTCTAATTTATTGGGAAATGCGCTGGAGCGAAGGATCATCGAGAAGGCCACGCGCTACGACGGGCTGTTGGATGGGAAAAGGCTGTACTCCGTACATCTATTCTAGATTGCGTGGCTGCTAGGGCCGGCCACTTGCGTATAAAGGCGACCCTGCAGGGAAGGGTAGGGAGGCACAGCAGGAAGGGTACAGAATGCGGGCGCGAGTCCCCTTTCGTCCGCTGTCTGGGGAGATGCGAGCGTCTGTCTCATGTGGAGAGAAAGGGTGCCACGCGACCTCCACGAGGATTTGCTATCGGTGTTCGAAAGCATGAGGAAGAAAAGTCGTAGAAAGTTTCGAAACCTCTCAAGTCGGTTATTTTGCATGCAGTGTGTAGGGAGATAAATGATGTACAAAGTGTGATTGACCGCTAGTCGTTAGTAGCAGGACCTAATAAGTCGCACATAGAGAAGATGGGCCATAAGGTTTAGGGGACACATCATCCTTCGGACTTCCTGCACGCAGACACGATCATCCTTGTATGTCTTGAGGTTGGGGATGTTGGGGATGCGCCACTGGTACGCATGATCTACTAGGGCTAAGCCCGAGGTAGACTTGCTGACAACCGAGGGAATATCACGTGACTCCACCATTCACTCCATTCTGCAGTCACATGATAACCTGCGAATATCGGTTCGCAGGTAGGTGGAGATTGGATGAAGAGAAGAAAGCAAAGAATAATATAGACTCTATACTCCAAGCCAATCTGTCACAATCTCTAGCCATGCCAACAATCGGCTGGCTACTCCAACGAGCCAATCCAACCATGCACCGAGAGCCTACAAGTCAAGGTGAAGTGAAAAGTTACAACCTGATCAATGTCCAAGTCGTCTCTCTTCCCATTGGTATTTGCCCTTCAATGTAGACAATGACCCCCATTGCAGTATCCAAATGCGACCTTTCCAGAAAATTGGGGCATCCAAGTGAAGTCTTGCTGTTCATGTGGCCTCTTCAAAGCGCTTTCTCTTTTCTAGTCTACAAAATTATTCAAAAATTCGACCAGGTGGTGGCGACATTATCCAATGTTTGACACGCCAGCAGCAATAGACGTTTCCTGTTCCCATCCTCTTATTCGAAGCGTCAATTTTCCTGATCAACCCCGAAATCCTTGAGCCGACAAGTCATTCCCACTCCCAGAAGAACTCGATCACAACTGGAACGCCGTGATTCCTGAGATGTATCTAACGCTTTATGCCCCGCTCGCCGCCGTGAGTAGGGGAAGTTGAGCAGCGGGGCAGTGAGCTAGGCTGAACTCAGAAGTGCCGCTACGATTGTGAAACTATGCACGATTCCACTCCTTTCCCTCGAAGAATGAATCAGCAAGGTAGGAAGGGTAGTTCAGCTCGCGTAGAGATGTTGGAGTAGGATGGTTTGATAACAGTTACGTCAAGTGTCCACCAGTGGAAAGGACTGAAGATCGGCATACTTCTACTGATATGCTGCTCCATGGCATTGCCGGTACGCCCGTAGCTGCACTCGCAGCAACTATTACTACTACCATGATACTCAGAATCCAGATTCTGCCTCCGTTGCTAAGTATATCGATAATCGTCTAGCTTCTCCTGGGACATGACTTCGGGTTTCTACGTCGTCGAATAGCTCTCTCTATCTTTTTCTGACCCCACCTAACTTTGCAAAACTGAAGTTTATCATACCATCTCCATTCTCTGCCCTCCTTCCTGCGCGGAGTCCAAGTTCCGCCTTCGCATGCTTGATTCAGCAAGGCTCATCTCCGCAATTTCAAACCTGTGGTCTATATTTTCTCCGACCCCCTGAGTAATATCTTTTCGCTCCCTATCGCGAGTGCGTAACGGATTGCAATTTGCAGTCGGCGTTGGCGCAGAATATCTAATAAGCCTCTTAATGACATAAGATCCGCATCCGGGGTCCCGCACGAGGGTTCGAAAAGAAGTCCACGGAACAACCCTGTTACCGGGCTGAGAGTCTCCCAACCTTGGTGTGACATTTCCGTCAAGGCCAAACTGTCCTGTATTGGGGCCGAGCCGAGCCCAAGTGAACGAGATTGCCTGTTTCCTTACCACTATGGTACAACCCGAGTTCCTGACTCACTCCACACCCTTCTCGCGATCTTCACTCGTATCGGAAATTCGTCTTCACTGTCGGTCAAATTTCACATCCGAGAGAATTTTCTGCTACTCATGCCAGTTACGGAGTGTACTCGCTCGTGATGTCGTTCTGATAGCCTTCCTGCGACCTTTCGTCCTCCCCTTAAACGGATTCCCCCCGGAGCGACCCGGCTCCCTCAGATGTCTCCCTGCGGCTCATGTGCGCGGACCCCAGCAGAGGACCTTAGACTCCACGGCAACGTTATTCAGGCCCAAGTTCTGGGGAGCAGACTGGTTGATCTAATTGCGAGGCACTGGCTCGAGCGTGAGGTTGTCGATAACGGTCCGTGGGGAGTTGAGGAATTTACCGCCAGGCAATATCACGTTAAGAGCACGATTATGCGCTAGTTGGGGTGTAGACCTGTAAAGGAGAATCTAGAAACTCTACGGAAAGATGCGGAAAGCTGTATGAAGACATCGGAGGGTGTAGGGCACGGATCCGAGGAGAGAGCTGTGTATATGGTATAAGAAGGGCGGGTTTATGTGGACTGAAATATGTTCTGTCAGGTTATTATGCGTTCGAATTTGATTGACGGTGCCGGATTCGAGATTTCGCAGAATCCGGTTGTGCGGGCATCGAAATGGCCGGGCGGGCGGTCGGATCGTCCTACAGCGGTGACGTGAGACGAACTGATGCAAACTGAGACAGGGAAACTCAGAGTGTGCCAAATCGTAAAAGCCATTCCAGCGGATGTTCTTCGAGCCTCCAGGATCGATTCAATCTCGACTTCACGTTCGGCGGAGCCACTGACTGAGTTGTCCAGGGGAAGTCTTGGCATTCGTTGAGCAGATGACTCTCAGTGACTGGCTACTAGACAAATCTTTAGAAGAGCAAAGTGGTGAGAACCGTTATGGGCTTTCAATATGGTAATCCATGTCTGTAGCAAGCGTTTCTCAGTATAGAACGTGGCGTGGTGTGGAATCATTACGTATGCCCATAGGCGCAGAAGGAAGAACTCAGTCACCTCAAGTGCGTATGGACCTTGAGAGGTAGAACCGACATTTGATCATCCCAAAAAGTATAAGAAGTAGCTATGAAATCCCACTGCCTTCAGAAATGATGTGTTTGGCTGGCAAGGGCGCTGGGGCGCGCGTGGGTGGAGTTACGCAGCCGAGTCCCGACTCACAGTGAGCCACGCCAAACGTATCTCACGGTTGAGTTGAGTACAGAGTTCATTGACACCTTTGAACCATCTCTACCATGGGGAATACAGCCTCACAGAGCATCTACGTACAACCGTTGCTGCATTGGCTCCGTAAACACCGCCCATTATTGCTAAGCTATGCCGCAGTGAGGCCCCAAACTTACCCAATCTCACTTTTACTTTGGCTGCCATAGCGTGACTCGTAATCTCCAGTGATGTCAGCCACTGCTGGCAGCGCGGCTACCCCTTCTACGGCCCCCCGGTGCGAACCTATCTAGCAGTCTCTCGCTCCGAGGGTGCGCCGTGGAACCCTGGACATTTAATCGGCACTCTCTCACTCCGATAATACATCTATCCGGCATCCTGGTTCCTGCAAAATCTGGGGGGCCCCGCAGCCCGGTAAGCCCCCGCTGGTGCGCCAGGCAACTCCAGAGCCTTTCACCAACGTTTGCCCACCCCATACAAAATCTTCGACAAACCAGAGCTCTACTTTCTCAAAAAAAGTTGCCATTTTTCTCTCTCGCTCAGTATTAGTCATCCCAGGGCCCGAGCGCCTCGGGTCGAATATAAACGCCTCTGCCCTCCCTCCCTCCGTCCCTCTTTTCTCCTCATCTACACCACAACCACAACCACCAGTGCGAGGAGTGGTCAAAGCTTCCTTCTTCAGAAGCCTTTGGTCACTTCAAGCATTCCTTCTTCTTCTTTGGTCTTCAAATTCGGTCTTGGTCTTTCACTTCATTCACTCTCACCTTCAAAACCATCGACCTCCACTTCTTCTTTTTGACCGACCTTCAAAACGACCACCCTCAATCAAAGCCTTAGAAGCCTTCTTTGCTTCTCCTGGCTCAGCTAACTACAATGAGTTGTCATTCTTCTGATTTGGTTCTCGACATCACTGACCTTTTTTGAGCTTCACTCTCACTTCACTTCGAAAAGTTTTCCGCCGAGCCTTACCTCCTTCGAATACCTTCGCCGAGTTTCGATCGTCCTCCATAATCCTCCACATCGCCGATCGAGCTCGTTCGCACATTTACCTTCTCCGAAAATTTTCGACCGAAAACGCATCCTCCAAAACTAAATCCTCCAAAACCACATCCTCCGAATACCGCAATACCGACCGAACACATACAAATGGATACCCACATGAGCATCACGGTGATTTGGGGAAGGTTTTGTTGCTTAGCAACCGCCGTAATATCGTCTGGCGAACGGGCGCTTCTCATGTTCACTTAGTGAAGCGAGGTAGCTGCGAAAAGGACGGGCTGGAGGACGAGTCTTCGTACCCCATGTGGCGCCTCGTATGAGGTCAGGTCAAGCATGGAACGACTTCTTGTCTGTCGTGGAGGAAGGATTAAGTTCTTGGCACCCAGACTGGACCATCACTGCAATAGCGGTCACCGGGACCAGCTAGTAGGTGATTGGTAGCGGACACTTCGATGCTGTCTGAGTTGGAGGAGGGATTCAGTTCCCGGCAACCAGACTGGGCTTAAGAGGAGGATGGTGCTCATGTGGGGGGAAGGAAGGAAATGGGAACATGGGAACAGGGAACACAAAAGGGTTTGGCCTTTGAGAGAATGAAAACATCCACATCAACATTCACACCCACAACACCTTCACCACAACAAAATCACCACAACATTCATTCTCTCAAAAGGTCGGACAGGAGGAAATGGGAATAAGGGACAAGGACATCAGTGTAGGACATGGGAACTGGAACTGGGACATTGGAAAAAGGGACATGACATCAAACAAAACAACAGAGGAGGGACACTGGCACCACAAAGCAAAAATGGGAAATCACATCAAAACAAAAAGGTCGGGACATGGCATCAAAAATGGAAGGAAGGGAAGTAGGACATGAACATCAGGGACAAACATCGAAAAGAAATTTAGCAATACATTCTTCAACATCATTCTCTTCTTTGTCTTTCTCTTGTGCATTGTGATGTGACTTGTTCTTTAGTAGTATGCATGTGAATGCTGTAGTGTGTTGGTGTTGGTGTCAGTGTTGATGTTGTGTCTTAGGGTGTTGAGGTTCATGTGAGGTGAGGTGATGTCTCTGTCCTTATGTTGTAGTGTTGGTGTATTGCAGGTGATGTTGTAGAGTGATGTCTTCGTGCTTCATTACTCTAGATGCCTGTGTGGAAGTGTACCGTGAAGGCAAGGTATGTCATAGCATGAACTGATGAGTCTTCACAGAGCTTCTGCCGATAAGTCAAGCCCAAAGTCCTCTTTTCTATCTTATACCACACGAAGCTCAACGCGACACGCTACACCGTTCGGAACAACTGTAAGTGTTCCGTCCCTGCCTCCATCCATCCTCTTCCGCTCGTGCTATGCTAAACTCTTCGCGCCGATTCTATTGCAGGATTCTATAATATCGTCACATTCGTACCACTGTGGCCCTCTAGCCGTGGAGCAACGGCGGCGCTCTCACTTCCGGCCCAGATATCTCTCCCAAAGCCCATGGATGCGGACGCGATTCACTTTGCCGAAAACATCTGTAGGAAGGTCAGCTCCATTCTTCTCCCCCTGTTTCATCAATTCATCACGCCCACGCTCCGTCGCCTGCTTGCCTGCCCGGCCCGCTACGTCTTCGGCTCAATCATTCCCCCAAGGCTCTTTCCCTTCCGTTCAGCTCCTCTTAATGGTCTCTGTCACAACATCACCGCCCTCCTGTCGCGCTCTCACTGCTTCCGCCCTCTTTTCGCGGCGATTTCTTGACTCCAGGTTCGAAAGGAACGGCACTTACACATCGGCACGCAAGTGGTAAACCCACAAACCGTCACTATCCCAAATACCCTACACATATGACCCGGCCCATCCCTCGCCGCGAAGTCGTTGATAAACGTGCTGAACGCGTAGAACAGGAAGTTCTTGATCATCATCTGCAGGATGAAGATCTGGGTGGAGAAGGGGCGGAAGGCGTCCCTGGAACATGGGAAAAAGCGTCAGTGATCTAATCTAATGAGGAGGTAGAAGAGGAATGAACAGAGTGGAGGAGAAAAAAAGCGGACAATGATGCAGAGGAATCAAGGAACTCACAGAATATACAGCCCACCACTCGTACTCGCCACGCTCGTCCCAAAGCCCACCGCCCCGTAACAAAAACTACACAGCAACACCGTGCCTCTCACATCCAAGGGTCCCCTTCCGCCTTCATCTAGTGCCCACCCAAACGTAAACCACCCCACCGCGAAGACACACACCGCCATGAGGCAAATCGGGATCCGAAACTCGGGCTCGTAGATGCCGTGATTCTTCCGGGCGAGATAGCGAGCGCTGAAGTCGCAGAGCGGGCCGGCGGCAACGCCCAGGATGCCGCCGATGAGGGCGCCGGTGAAGAAGTAGCCGTTTTGGGAGACGGTGAGGTGATAGGGGGGTGGGGAGAAGATCTGGGCGAGGGTGTAGGCGGTGCCGACGAAGAAGGACTGCGTGATAGGTCAGTGGAGAACGGGATGAGCAAGACGGAAAATGAAAATCGTGGAGCTTTGGAGCGTTTATGCTGAAGACGGCGGGAATGAAGAAAAGAGAACCTACCACCAGCACCGCAGAAACAAGCTGGATCCAAATCACCGCCGGATTGAGCAGATGCACGAAGATCTCCGCCAACAACTTCACCATGCTTTCTTCGTTATACGTTCCACTCACGACTCTCAAGTCCTGCACAAAGCCGCGTTTCGGAATCGCGGGCGGCGTATTCGTATTCGTCTTCGGCGTCGGCGTAATCGTGCTGGTACTCGCTCCCACCGTACTCTCCTCCATAACAACACCCGTCTCTTTCTCACCCGTCGCCCTATCATCACCCTTCTCGAGCGTACTCCGCACCCCCTCCTCCCTCCTGAACTGACTCTCCGGCATAAAAGCCACCACCCCGACCAACCCAAAGGCCTGAATCGGCGCCAACATGACGAACAGATTCCTCGCGCCCAAATGCTGAAACCCCGTACCCGCAATAATCGCCACGAAGGAACTCAGACACGCCAGCGTAAGCACCAACAGCGCAGTGCGCAAGCCTCTCTCGTGCAGGAAGAACATATCGCCTATGGCGGCCACGGAGAGGGATTCGAAGGCCGTGGTGCCGATCCCCTGGACCATGCGGCCGGCGAGGAGGACATTGTAGGAGTGGGAGAGGGAGGATTGCTCGAAGCCCGCGATGCAGATGCATGTGCCGATGAAGCCGAAGACGGCGGCGAAGAGGAACTGCGGGCGTTTTCCGAACTTCTGGGCGAGGACGGATACGAGTGGCCTAACCGCATTATCAATATGTAGTCGTTGGAATTGTGAGTGTTGCGGACGGGGCTGGAAGGTGAGAGATTGTGTGGAATTCTACCCACCCTAGAGCTCCGACGATGAGTAGCTGGTATCCCGAGAGCTGCGCGATCTTCTTAACGGGGACGTGAAGCTGGCCGGCTAGTGCGACGGTGGCGGGTGCAATCATGGGGCCCGGGCAGGCGGCGAAGATGATGCAGTTGAAGAAGAGGAAGGCGAAGAAGGCTTCCTTTTTCCAGCGGGGCCATAGCTACGGAAGCTCAGCTCAGCTCACTCCACATTAACAAGCGTGGAGGGAATCTCACCAAAGGGTCGTTCGGGTCGTCTGAGGGTTGAGGCACGAGGATTATGTCGTTGTTCTAGTGCTCAATGTCAGGATGGGGTATGAGTTATGGCGTCCGTGCCAGTGGATCTGCGCACCTTTCCCGCATGTTTTAAGCTGGCATGTGCGCTGGTGTTGTGGTGATCTTCGACGAGGAGTTCAGTTCCCGGTGGTGGTGTAGAAGTGGACTTCGGCTTCACGATACCAAGCGCCATTGCCTACAGCGCGGCGCAACAAGCAGCGATGGCCTGAAAGCGTTCTTCAAGTCGACGACGTTCTCATAGCAAAGTAGCGAAAGTCTCAGCGCACAAGCCCCGAAGATATCTCTAAAGAGCCCAGCACCGCCAACCTCCAGCAGACCACCGTGAACGCCTTCCCCGCATGGGGAATCTATCGCATCCCCGTACCCGCTTACGGGTCCATGCAGGACATATGAGCGGACTCCCTCATTCACTCGTCGAGCAGGGGTGCGATATCTGCCGGTACCCAGGGGATTGGTTAGCCTTACACGGCGCAAAATTACCGACGTGTTCACGTACGCGAAGGAAGAACAGAAAGGGAAGATGCGAAGATGGGCGAGTGAGGGGGCTGCAGGCTGCATCGTGTAGAGGTGCCAGAATGTGGTACGTGATATCAAAAGCAATTATTACGTGCGGTTTTAGGCAGTGACTTTGGTAGATCACATTGGGAACTTTGCATATGCAGTTTTTCATTGTTTTTTCAATTCTTTGTTTTTACGTGGCTTTCTGGCGAAACGCGTTCGCGGAAGCGGCTGAAAGCATCTGCCTATAGGCTTCCAGTGCCTAGCTACTACTCCCACTTCAGAAATGGGGGTATACTTGTGATGGGTCGAGTATTATCGAGTCGTCCAGATTTGTAAACTGCAGCATCTCTGTGTTGAAATCGAAAGAGCCCATGTCGTCGAATGCGAGGTCCAGACTCTGCTGCGTCTGTAGTGGTGTCATAAAGTTGCTGCGAAGCGTAAGCATCCGGGTCTGGATCGGTGGGATTCGGAAGGTCGACTTACGGGTCCAGATTACCCCAGAGTTCAGCAAGTAACTGGTCATCTAGGATGCTCGAAGATGCGTCACTGGTGATGCCGAGATCTCTCAGTCGCAGTGGTGTTTCTAGTCAAGTGTTAATCAATCGTTCAATGCGCGGACTTTATAGGGCTGCCTACCTTCTGCGACCATTTTCGCAAAACCGACATGATGCATGCCGTTAACCAAGCGGAGCGTTTCATCAATGTTGGTACGATAATGCTGCATTTTCGTGTGACCAAATGCCAGAATAAAAATCATAACGATCCTCAAAATGCAGGTGCTGTCGGAAGCGGTCATGCTCGAGAGCGCATTCGCAGCTGCCAGCTGTTGCAGAACCGCAAGACTCTTCTGTGCTGCATCAATGCATGTTTTACCCATTCTCTCGAACCATATCTTCTTATTCGAATCGAGCGCAGTGTTCTTGAGGACAAGAGAGAGCAAGAACGGTCGGCTTAAAAGGATCACGCAGCCCCAGTAGTGGAGATGTAGGGCAGCAACGGCGCGTTTATGGGTCGGGGGTACGGCAACATCGGGCTTCAAATGTTCAGGCATCGTTTGGAGCCATTTTTGCAAGGCTAGAAGGAGACTCGATACGGTGGTAAAGGATATGGTGCGAGGGTTCGCTGTGCGCTCGGGGTATACGGCTTGTATGATTTCCCTCTTGAGGCGACACAGGGACACCCAGGTTGAGAGCCATGACAATGGTGTGTGCATTCCCGGATAGAGGATCTGTGCAGGTTAGCGGCCTTTCATGCCTATGGCTTGGACGTACGAACCTGTTCGGAAGGCAGAGCCGTGTCAACCTTCAGGATACGCTCGTCAACTACAGGCGGGATGCCGCCTCTAGCGGCCACCTCCTGCTCGAGGGTAAACAATGTCCACCAGAGTCTGCGGTACTGTTCTCGCTCCAGAGTACTACATGTGTCGGGCACTTGATCACGATGTAGGCCTAGAGAATAAGCCATCTGTATACTGGCGCCCATGTACAGATACGATGCTACTCTTGAGCACAACATTTCCAGTGCTATGCTCTACATTTAATTTAGCAGGTGGTACCTTTTCTGTTTTGCGAAACACTTACCATGATGGCCAATGCACGAATACTGTCGATATCGGCCTCGTCGTAGACCGCAGGGATCAACCTTTTCGCCATTGATATATAATCTGTAGTATCCTTCTCATCGTATGGCGCAGAGGGGTTGACAACGGACTTGCCAGCATGTCCTTCATTCCCCGATGCACCCAGTGCAAATATGGCGTATAATGAGCACAACCAGGAACTGCTCATGTCGGATCCATGTTCTGAATAGGTCTTGTCGACTCGATTTAGGAATGCTTCGATGGAGTAGAACCAATGTGTGCAATGGACCTCCTCAAGGAAACGGGAAATGTAGTAGTCGCATATCTCGCGCGGTGGGAGATAGTATTGTTCATCAGGTGAAGTTCCATCCTGGGAGGGTGATGGTGTCAAGAGTGCAGGTGGATAGGCGCCGACCTTGGGTGGAGGTATCAAGGTGGATCCCTTTGGTCTCTCTTTCCCTATGGCGCATACTGCAGCGTTGAAGGGTATCTCTGAATGGGCACCAATATAGCCTGTATTGTAAGCACTGTTCTGGCCCATACTGAGGGAGCCACATACGGAGCCTGCCTGACGAATCCCTCATCAGACACCCTAGAGGTTCGTGCAGTTCACTCACGGAATCCACCACGGGCTCTGGTTCTTCGGGGCTGAGTTCCTCCCCGTTGGTGCCTTGACTTTGAGATGGAGAAATACCAGGCTGCTGTGAAATGGCTGGAGCCAGCGTGCCATCTGCGGCTTCCTTTGCAATTGCTCGGAGGGTATGCAAGTTTAATTCTCGATCTGGAAAGAAGTATTCCAGGATACGCAAAGAGCATTGGTACTCTTCCTCGGTGACATGGTAGTAGGGGCGCTTTCGACGGGGAGTTGCTATGCGGCACACGGCCCCTGTTCGAGCACAATATCGGCATGGTCCCGGTACTTGCAGACGTTAGACAACTAGATTTACCATATTCACCATTCTCAGCTGTAACTGAGACGTTCCATTCATACCTGGATCGATGCACTAGAACGGAGACGTTAGTGTCTTGGCACATAGTCGGGGTGTCCCGAGGTTGACTTAAAAAAACGTGACTTACCTTGGTCTTCCTGCTTCGGCATCTGTCACAGCTGCTGTGGACCCTGTGAGGAGCAGGTATCCGGTTTGACGGAGCAGGTTGGGGTTGGGGTCCCGATTGCCCATATGCTTGCCTGTCCGCCATCATTCCTGGCTCCTGTACCTCCTGTACCGACCGGGCTGTTTGCTGATTGGTGTCATACGACCAGGCCGTGAAGAATATCGCACGTCCTGATGTCCGTTTGAGATGTGGAGAGAATGGAGCAGCGACGGGAGTCGGTGCGGGGAATCATTGGGGGATGTGGGGCAAATATTATCCCTTTGTCTGCAGGGAACGGCAACACGCTACGATTTGTGATTTCTTGGCGAACCGCCCCCAAGGCGTTCAGGCTAATGCAAGATGAATAACATTGCGGGTAAAGCGTATACAGTAATGGGATAAGCACGTGGTGGTCTCTGCCTCCAGTAACCAAAAATCAGACCCTCAGCTACCTCATGACAGCTTGATGAGGACAGTCTTTGTCTCGAGGAAGTTGTTCAGCGAGTAGAACGGTTCCCCTTCTCGGCCGCTTCCAGAGGACTTGTAGCCGCCAAATGGCATGTCGATTCCCGTGGTAGGACTCGTGCAGTTGACACCCACAGTGCCGGCCTCAAGCCCCTTGGCGAATCGAAGAGCGCGATCAATGTCCTTCGTGTAGACCGAGGCATATAGGCCATACTCAGTGTCGTTGGCCTTCTGCAGAACTTCCTCCTCGGTCTTGAATATATTGATGTTCACCACGGGGCCGAACACTTCTTCCTTCATGATGGTGGCGTCCTCCGGAGTATTCGTGAAGATGGTTGGCTGAATATAGTACCCCTCACGGTCCGAAGGAGCGCCGCCACCCAATACAAGGTCACCTGACTGCTTCCCCATCTCCAGATATTTCAGGACCGTCTTGTGTTGAATGGCATCAGCCTGGGGGCCATGAGCGGTGCCCTTTTCCAATGGATCTCCTATCGCGACATTCGTCCACTGCTTTTTGAAAAGATCAATGTACTTCTGCGCAATGGTATCCTGGACATAGATGCGACTATTCGCCATGCACACCTGCCCGCTGTTCCATTGAATGCTGTAGGCGGTCTCCTTGACGGCCCGTTCAAGGTCTGCGTCTTCGAAAATCACAGCCGGCGACTTCCCCCCTAGCTCCAAGAACACCTGTTTCAAGTTAGACTTTGCAGAAGCGGCCTGGATCAGACGCCCTGTGCGCCCAGAACCCGTGAAGGATAGTGCGCGAACATCCATATGATGGCTGAGAATCGATCCCGACACGTTTCCGAATCCTGTGATGATGTTGATGACTCCTGGCGGGAAACCTGCTTTCTGTACCAAGGTTGCAATTTTGGCAGACTAGAGACAGGTCACTATATATTCCCACATCGATGCGATTTCGGGGAGCTTACGGTAAGGGGAGCTTTCTCGCTGCTCTTCAGTACGACTGTGTTGCCAACAATCAAAGCAGGTGCAAGTTTGTTCGCCAGGAACAGAAGAGGGACGTTCCAAGGAATGATGGCCGCCACGACACCATAGGGTTGTCGAAGCGTCATGTTGATGAATCCCGGGGTCTGAACGCTGGTTGCTCCTTGGACGTTATACCCGGACTCTGCGAAGTACTCCCATTTGTGAGCACAGGCATAGGCATCGAAGAACCCGCCGATTGGCTTTCCCATTGATGCAGCCTCGAGTGCAGCCAACTCATCGTTACTCTCCCGGATCAACGCTGCGAGTTTCTTGAAGTAGGGGGCACGCTGATCAGGTGACAAGGCGGACCATGATGGGAATGCTGCTTTGGCCGCTGCTACAGCTCGATCTGTGTCTTCTTCGGACGCTTCATGTACTGCAACATAGATGAGATGCGTATTTCAGGCAAAAAGATTGGGTTTCCGGGGATAAGCTCATACCTTTAGCAACTAGCTCCAAAGTCGCGGGGTTGTGAATATCAAATGTTTTCCCATTCGATGATTCAACAAACTGATTTCATTAGCGACAAGACATGAACTCAATTGGTGCGTCCCTTACCTCCCCGTTGATGAACAGTCGCGTTTCGATATGCTCAGGAAGACCCATTGTGTCTGAAGTGACAAAAGGATGGTGAAGGAGTAGAGGTCTCCCGAAGGGACATGCCGTGTACAGAGACCAAGCGACAGGTCGAGCTTTAGCTTACCCCACAGCGCCCGCCCAGTCAGCCTTGTGGCGGGGTCTATAGTCGGTGGAATAACTCCCGCTACGCTTTGGGATCGGATATATGAGGCCGGAGAGCCCTGACTCCCTTCAGCATGCTGCAGTCCAATGGAGGAGCTTTATTTGCGGAGATGACTCGGGTTTCGTCCTCGTGCATATGATTCCGTGGTTGTGGATGTGAACTTCTGCATGGTCCTGGAGCTCTGTTCCCGAAGTGGTGATCACATTTTATTAAAAGGAGACAACTTCCAGCAGCAATTGTTCATCCTCAAGAAAGCCAACTCACATCCGAAAATGGCCAACGAAATTGAAGAACTCAAGAAAGTGGTAGCTGCATTGCAAAAGGAGGTAACACGGCTGGACGGTAGGAACAGACTGCTTAGTCATCCCAGATAGCGCTAACTCTATCCAGACCAGGAGCAGATCCGCAAACTGCAATACACCTACGGCTACTATCTTGACAAATGTCTATACAAAGAGGTACGTTCTCCTGAATATCATCTTCGGCTCTGAAATACATTGCTAACAAGCATCAGGTCGCCGACCTCTATTCGAATCACCCCGATACCTGTGTAGAGTTCCTTGGCGGACGATACAATGGCAAAGCAGGTGTTGAGCGCCTCTATGTTGGCCGTTTTGCCAAAAGCTTCGTAGCCGGCCGCAATGGACCGGTGCACGGCTTCCTGCTCGATCATCCACAGATGCAGGGCATAGTCGATGTCAATGCGGACGGGACTCGAGCCAAAGGACGATTTCGCAGCATGATGTCCGCCGGAACACACGAGAGTATCAAGGACACCCATCCTCGCGGCCTTGTACAGTGGTGGGAAGGAGGCATATACGAGAACGAATACATCAAGGAGGATGGAGTGTGGAAGATATTTCGACTGAAATACTTCCCCTTCTGGCATGCGACTTTCGAGAAGGGCTGGTCATACACCAAGCCGAATTACGTGCCGTTCCTCTCGACCACCTATCCCAGTGACCCGCAGGGTCCAGATGAGCTTTGCGAGCATCCCATGTTGTGGCCTGACACACGCGTGGTGCCTTTTCACTACGAGCATCCGGTCACAGGGAACCAAGTCTCTGATGACGACTTGCGCGCGCCTCATTTTGGGAAGGAGCCCAGTACGGGAGCACCACCGCTTGTCCTCAGTAAACCAAAGTCGGAGGCGTAGTTAGAATATTGGAATCATATTGTATGAATATCTGCCGAGAACTTTGCCTCTCCTATCGGTCCACATGATAAGTCTACTACAAAGATTTCTATCTGCTGACAATTACAGCTCCAACGGAAGTTTGAATAAACGAATGGCATTACTCCTCGCAACTGCCTCCTTCTGATCCTCGGGAAGATCTACCGACTTCCACCAATTCTGGCCCTCTTCCACAGTTTCATATGGCGTATCTAAATCAGCAGTCAGCAGGCGGCATTGGAATCGCATTTCAAATCACTCACCAATCGCATACAAACAGCGATCCAGACCAATTTCCTCGATGCAGAATTTCAATCCACGCGTGTTGTAGTTCCCGGAAGTCGTAATCGATACATTGTGCTGGAAGTAGTACGTGTAATCGTGCTTCATCGGCCGCGCTCCACGCTTGAAGGGATGATTGATCCAGTGGCTAGCTCTCCAGAGATTGAAAGGAATTCTGGGATTTATCAGGTCGTGCTTGAATTCTATCATCACTTGCTTACCCTTCTCCCAAGTGGCCGGCAACAATCTGGACTCGAGGCAATCTGTCGAATATCCCGGAGGAAATGATAGCGTACAAATGCCAACTCAGATCGAGATGGAATTGGACCCCAGCGCCCAGGAGATGCTTTCTGCGACATGTTAGAGGCACTTCCTCCGGTTCCCAGCGCATTCTCATGCATACCTATCTCCATATTTGGTTCCCGGCTGAAGATCCTGTTGAATGGCATATCGCGGATGGAAATATATCGGAACATCGAGCTCTTGCACAGCCTCCCAGAACGGGTCATATTCGCTGGTGTCGAAATAGACTTTCTCCTCGCCGTTCGCTCCTTTCGACTGGAAATCGTTGACAAGCCCTCCAAACATGCCAAGTTCTTTGACCGCTCTCCTCAATTCATCCGCAGCATCTTGCGCATTGTGCATGGACATTGCAGCAAGGGCTCCAAATCTTTGCGGGTTCTTCTTGACTTCTCCCGCAAGATAATCATTTGCCACCTGTGCCATCTTCTTAGCTTTCTCGGGATCTGGCTCTCCTTGCGCTCCTGGCGAAGTCAACGACAATAACATATACTCCACTCCATGCTCGTCCATGGCTCTGAGACGGTCCCCATGGATATCCAACAAGCGCTTTTCGTGAGCTGACAGTCCTGATGTTTGGTCGCTCCCGGGGGTCATCAGCGATTGGAACTGAGCAAAAGTATGGGCTTCAACGCCGGCCTGGTCGATAATGGCCTCCTCAACTGCTATTGTGCCCTTCATGATGACGGTTTGGAAAACGCAAAGCACAGGAAACGGTGATCCAGATGTGATAAGTCTCAGCTGCGTTCTCCTATCGATCACCCCCGCTTCGCGGCTCCTGACTCAATCGCTTTCGCGGAGGCGGTTCTTACACCAGTGCCGCCATGTGCGGAGTACTCCTCGCGCTGAAGTCCAGGAGGGTACTCCGCACGGCATATAGGCATGCGCATGTTTCCCAAGAGACACAAATGTACTATCGGGCATGGAGAGGGGCAGGAAAGCGCCTATAGCTCCCGTCGGAGCTATGCTACCGAAGTCGAGACCTAGTGTACTTCATCGCTTCCTTCAACCCGGTGCACATGGGTAACTGCATGTAACACGCCCAAGCCCCACGTACGGGCCGTCCCCCACATTTTCCCGAACAGGAAATAATCTAACCAATGTGTGGCTTGCAGGGCATATCACGCTATAGACTATAGGTAATTCGCTCAATATAACTCCGAAGCCTACATGCATACTACGAGGTGGTTACGACCTCCTCTTGCCAAGAATCAACATCATGGCTCATCTCTTCTCTCTCGCGACACCGCCAGCGCCCGCATACGTCGAGGGCAAGCGATCTGGTGACCAAGTCAAATTCCCCGACACAGGCTTCTTCAAAGGCTTCAATAAGCCGTCGCGACTGGAGGCTGACATCTTCGAACTTGAAACATCCGGCGCGATCCCCAAAGATATCAATGGAACCTTCTATCGCATCCAACCGGACCACCGCTTCCCTCCTCTGTTCGAGGAAGATATCCACTTCAATGGCGACGGATCCGTGTCAGCTTTCCGGTTCGAGAATGGTCATGTAGACTTCAAACAGCGCTATGTGCATACAGACCGCTTCCGAGCGGAGACGAAAGAGAGGAGGGCACTGTTGGGGAAATATCGGAATCCGTACACCGATAACGAAATGGTCAAAGGCATCATCCGTACGGCATCAAACACCAACATCATTTTCTGGAGAGGGGTACTCCTTGCGACAAAGGAAGATGGCCCGCCGTTTGCTATGGATCCCGTTAGTCTCGAGACTATTGGTAGATATGACTTTGATGGTCAGGTACAACATCCGACGTTTACTGCACATCCTAAATTCGACCCTGATACAGGGGAAATGATATGCTGGGGTTATGAAGCCGGCGGAGATGGTCATGATGCAAGCTGCGATATCGTTGTCTTCACCATCGACAAAGACGGCAAGAAAACGGAGGAATGCTGGTACAAGGCGCCATTCTGTGGCATGATTCACGACGCTGCTATCACTAAGAACTGGGTCGTCCTACCATTAACCCCCATCAAAGCAAACGCAGAGAGATTAAAGAAAGGCGGAAATCACTTTGCTTGGGACCCCAACGAGGACCAATGGTACGGCATCGTGCCTCGGAGAAATGGCAAACCGGAAGACATCGTCTGGCTGCGCGCCGATAACGGTCCTCTCTCCTCCATCTGTTTTGTCTAGCTACAACTAACAAGGTAACAGGCTTCCACGGCCACATCGCCGGCTCCTATGAGACCCCGGACGGCAAGGTAGTCGTCGACCTTACAATCGCCACCGACAACGTTTTCTTCTTCTTTCCCCCAGACACCCCCACCCCAACCCCGACCACCCTACTCCAACGCAACAATCTCGTATCAGATACCTACCGCTGGGTCTTCGATCCCTCCTCCCCAACCGGGACCCGGGTCACCCCCGAGAAACTCTTCGGTCTGAACGGCGAATTCTCCCGCATCGACGACCGCTTCCTGACTAAACCCTACAATCACTTGTGGCAATGCCAAATCGACCCCAGCAAACCGTACGACTTCCCCAAATGTGGCCCCCCAGCCGGCGGGCTATTCAACGTGATCGGGCACTTTGAGTGGGAGACCGGCCGCAAGGATACATGGTGGGCCGGACCCACATGCACGTTCCAGGAACCCGTGTTTGTGCCCAAGGAAGGCAGTAGCGTCGAGGGAGAGGGGTATCTGATTGCGCTGCTGAACCATTTGGATGTGTTGAGGAACGATATATTGATTTTCGATGCGTTGGATCTTGCGAAGGGGCCGCTGGCTGCGGTGCATTTGCCGGTGAAGCTGAGGCTGGGGTTGCATGGGAATTTTGTGGAGCAGAGGGAGATTGAGGAGTGGGCGGAGAGGAGGAAGGAGGGCAGTGAGGTGGGCCCGGCCAAGAAGGCGAGGGGTTTGTTGGCGTGGCAAAAGAGGATGGTGGAGAATGGGGAAGTGAGTGAGGAGCAGGTTAGGAAGTTGAATGGGGATGAGGGGGAATAAAGGATGGTCGTTCCAGAAAGATTTACCGGCAGGTGATGGGTTGAGTTGCCAGTATTGGTGCAGAGACTGAAAGATGATAGCAAGAAGGAACATCGCTGAATGTTAGTGGACGCATGCGGATTTTGACAGTGATTTATTGTCTCATGTGCATGGAACATAAAAGGCAATTCCCTAAGCTCCCAAAGTGAAGTGGGAGACATCCTGTCATCCCAGCGCGGAAAGCATTATATTCATACACATAATTCCCTTCCATGCCCGGTTTAAAGAAGTAGAAATTACAAACCGGTGGATCAAACAAACAAAAAGACCCAAGACCCAAGACCCAAAACCCTCCCCCTACGACGCAGCGTAGAAGTACCCCAAAATGGACAGCCCCCGCTCGTCATCTGCAATCAGCTTTCCGGGCTCTGCCATCTGCATGGCGTACCAGAAAACCCAGGGCGTTTCATCCATCCAGGGCAGAACTTCGCTCAGGAACCTGATCTGGTCGTCCACGCTTCCAGTAGGCCAAACTCGGTTATCCAGACCGGCTTCTTGAATTCGTCCCACGCATCTTGGAGCTGCTTCTTGAAGTAGTCCACGTTCCAAGACGAGTCGTACCTAGAGATTGTCAGCTTTTTCCGCTCAATGCTGAAAGATGAGTGATTGACCTACCAGTGAACGACCACGTAATCGAATTTGCAACCGTCGCAGTGTCGCAAAAACTCTCGGAGCCATGGGAGGCCCATGGGACCGCCGTCTGGCGCTTGGACGCCGTTGGTAACAGCCGGAGGCTCTACGTAGAGACGAGATCCGTACTTTTCGACCAGAGGCTGCACCCACTGCTTATGTGACTCCGCCGCTTGAACGAAATCCCTCATGCAGGAGCCACCATTTCTATAATTTACAGTCAGTACAAGGGTTCAACGAGTTGCATGAATGATTGAACAACTTACCCGCACTGATCCGGCTCATTGAACGAGAGGACGTGGATGGCGCCGGCTGGGTTCACACCGGCGCACTTGTCGACGTTTGCAAACCATGTGCTGGTGTGGTCCGGATGGTCTGAGTGCAGCATTGGGATATATTCCCAGAAGGGAGTGTCCACGGGAGCCTGGCCTGGGCCTTCGGGGAGTTGCCACCAGTTGTAGATCCATGCGATCTGATTACCTGGGACATTGAACATCTTCGGGTACTGGGACCCGTTGTAGGAGACACCGCGCTTGCGGGCGAAGGTCGCTCTCTTGACATCTGCGATATCCCTCGTGATGTTGGCGTTGGGGGCAACGGTGTCAATGGACGAGTCGCCGACGGGGAGTGCAGAGATAATTTTGGAAGAGGCTGTAAGAACCAGCAACAGAACCTTGGTGAAGTCCATCCGAGCTGCTGTGGTCCGGAGGTGACGGCGGAGGTGGCAAGGTAAAAGAGTGAGGTATATAAAGAGTGTACCGTTGTTGAAAAGAGCGACTCAACGAGGAGTGGAATGGTGGAGGCAAGGTTGGGTAGAGAAGAAAGAAGGATCGAAGGAGGAATTTGAGGGGTTTATATTCACGGGGAGGAGCTTTGCGGTGTGGTTGCTCGACGGTCACAGGATCCTCGTTGAGTACGGTGAGTTTCGTTGACAACTTCTCGGCTCGTGATCTTCTTTCAAGGGCCGAATGTTAAAATGAAGCCAAAATTTAGGCCAATCGTCATGCCGCCATTCGCGGGGAGCAAATATCGGTGTGTTTGGTGCAACGGGCGAAGTTCTTCACCACTGGGTTTCACCACCGCCAAGCGTTCGAGCTTGTCAAGTCACATTTCTGGGCCTTGGAGCCCGATGCTTGATTTGAGCGGTGAGGTGTTACTAAACTTTGAAAATTGCCCCAATTCCGGTTTGTAGGTCGGTTGGCGTCTTACTGGGGTGTAGGGGTTACGGAGCGGTGGCGATCGCTCGTAGCTCACCTTCTCTTAATTGAACTCAGTTCCTGGAGGGAGTTGCATCAGTCTCTGTTCGGAAAAAAATTTTATATGCGTGTATCACTCATAGATAACGGTTTCTGTAGTCTTCTCAGCCATTGCGTCTCTTCGAGAATGTGAATGGTCTAGCCTCAACATTTTTGGGTCGACCGTGATCTCCCAACGCTAATGTCAATTTTACTTATTACACGAAGTTGGAAACACACCGAACAGGTTTTCAGATGGCTCGTAGTTGGTACTTTGTTAACGGCACCGAGATAGTTGTATTGTTGGTTTCTCTCTAGCACCTTCTATCTTATGTCCAGTAAATGGAGCAAGCACATGTAGCAATCTCGTCTAGCAAACAGTTACATTATTATAAGTACTGGTGCATTTTTATCTCATCTAGGGCCGTGGCCTCGGCCCAAAATCTATCCTCTGAATCCGATCAGCTATCACATGGAGAGGGTACCGTTCCGGCGGAGAAAGCTCAAAGAGAACACTGTCATAGTTCCAGAGTCCTTCACTATATATTAAGAATTATTATAAGGGTTTGACATTCTTGGGACCTTTTTGGTTAGGTTAGATGTTCATGTTCGCTCTTTCGCAGTTTTAATCATGTAACTAAACAATGCCACGGTTGTAATCATGAAGCTAAACAATGTCACAATTTCCATCATGTAGCTAAACATTGAAGGTCCACCCCAGCGCGACATCTACTCCCTCGCCTGCATATAAACCTTCGTTTTCCTCTCATAATGGTAAAGACCATTCGCACTCAACCCCAAAGACAACTTCTTCTGAACTCGAAAAGAACATCTGTTCAACTCAAAAGACGCGTTTCACTCAACTTGAGAGGGAAGATCTGCTCTCTTCTTTACACTCAATACTACGCGACGCTTCCAACCAGTCCCGGCTCTCCCGGGCTCACTGTACCGTCGTGCCATGGAAACTGGCGAAGTAGATCCCAACATCACGGACGTGATTCTCGAGGTTGATCATCCTGACGAACCGGATCTGGGATTCCCATTCTTAGAATTGCCACAGGACATCCAAGTAAATGTGATAGGAAATTTGGACTTCCGCGATCTTCATAGCCTGCTCACTACGTCGGAAAAGGTTCGTTCCTCTGTTGCTGCTTCGAAATACCCCGAGCAGCTCTTGCGCAATTCCACGAGGAAAGTCATGGGTGCACAAATCAGCAACCTCATGTTGGGTACTGTGCGACTCCTACTGAGCATTCAGTCTGGTGATGGATCACGAGGACCGGCTGGTCAAGACCTTGAGAATTACTTCAAAGAGCATCTGGATTCGGACATGCCCCCACCAGTACTGAGCTCTGGTTCCGAGCTGGTTTCAGCGACCTCGATGATTTGCAAGCTACATGACCAGATCACGTTGTATCTGCAGGAGTTCGTGACGAACCACCCATGGATTAAACCCGACGCCTGGCAACGACTTGGGGAAGTGCATCAGGAAGCTCGGGCAATGTGGCGAACGGCATTTTACGAGGCCCTCTTCTTCCATTACGCCCCTCACTTCGGCTACGATTTGCGGGAATATACCTCTACGTTCTTCTTCCGCTTGGCCAAGTTCGAGTTGCATGAGATTGGAGCTGTAACCGGTGTCCTCCACGATAAAGAGATCTTTGCCTCAGTGCTCGCACCGCATGTAATCAAGGATCATATGAGGATCAATCGCATGAACGCTCATTCCGTCCCTACCATGCGTACAAGAGGCCCCAATAGTCTGACAACAACGGCGAAGCTGACGGAATACGACTTCGTTTGCCATATGATGTTCCGCTCAAGATTGGCCACTGTTGGCCACAGCGACCAGGTAATCAAGTATTGGGACGAATTTCCCGAGTCGAACAAAGCCTCGCGGCATACCCCTCGACTGCGGCCCAATCCATCCCTACGCTATGTGGCAAGCGTTCTGAGGGACTACCCGCCGCACTAATCTGGTCGTGGAATCGAGCCTTTACTGCCAAATATTTTGCCACCTTTTCCTCGTCTGCCACAGCAGCTGGAGGATGGACTCTATAAAGGGGCCGGATCCTCTTGTACGCAACGAAAGACCCTTAAGCACCGGTTGTTTTCTGGGCTGGATTGTTTTGGCGTTGACAGTGGTCTGGATGATAGATTGACGAAAGGGAATATGGTCTTGTTCTTGGGAGTACTGGCAATGGTTTGGGATTCCTGAGTGTCCTTGCTCCATGGCATCACGCGGAGTAGGGAGTTTTCAAAAGATGATTTTTGTAATTCAACACAGGTTCGCTTAGTGTAAAAGCGGACCTCAATTAATACATTTTTTATTTCCAGCAACTGTTCCTTAAATACTTGCATTTCCTGTTAACGGAGAACGGAAGGTTGTACATGTGAAATTTTACAGGATCTGTTCCGACTACGGGGGATCGTTCATTTATCTCCAAAACAATGTGATCCCTCACCACGTAGGGAGCATCACCACGTAGCGAGCGAAATAACAGGTATCTAGGTTTTACAGTTGCAGAAACCCTCTGCATATTAGCTATATTTGTTTCGCTGCTTATATTATTAACTTAGAGTCCTCTTCTATCTCCCTACCACCGCTGCGTAGAAGGATACAACCCTTGTTGTCGCCGCCGCGCTAATCTTACGAAGGCGTTATATTATAGCACGGTAAGTCTCATCTCGTAGAGCCCTAACTCGGAGCTATCCGCTGCTTGTATAAAGTCTGATATCAGTATCCAACCTTGGAAACCTTAGGGTTTCAGCCTCATATCACGCTGATAGGTTTTTATCAGCCCTACGGCGGCTGAAAGAGCATGGAATTCAATGTCGCCACGCCGATCGGTATGCTTTCAGCTGGCAAGATCTACGCAGCTTTAATTTGTGAGCCTGCGACAGATTCCAGGGTCATGTGATTCTTCCTCAGCCTCACTGTGCCAAGGGTTGGGCTGCCCAGCCAGACTTCAGGCGCCAGCGAGCAGTCTACACAGTCCTCTAACCGGTGTCACTGATACTCTCGGTACAGTACAGTATGATGCGAAAATCGTTTCCGCTCTGCCCCGTTTGCTAACCTCGATGGCTAAGGACGGACCTGTCGCAGATGTCCGCCCCAGCGAACCGCATCTGAGGTCAGTGGTCCAACAATATTTTGCCCTAAACAATCACCACCTATTGTCGTACTCACGATCGGCCCAATTTCGGGCAACTCGAGCCATCGGAAGCTGAGCATACACTTGTTTTGCAGCTTAGCAACGCGATCCCTCGAGCGGAAATTACCCACCCCGCGCATACCCCAATCCACCGCTACGTCAAGTACAACTGCGAAGCTGTGTTCGGTGTGCGAGAAGCTCCTAGCTGGCGATTGGGGTCCAGACTCAAAAGTTCGCCCTAGCGGTGTTGTGATTGAGGATCAGCAGGCAGTAGAAGCTTTCAAAAGCCGACGTCAGCGTATCGAGAAATTTGAGAGCGAAGAGTTCTCCCACCACAGTCTGGCTGATTTACGAAGGTCGGCCAATGAAGGTTGTCAACCGTGCCTCCAAGTTTGGTTTTCGTATAGTGAGAAAGAGCGCCAGCGAAGACATGAAGAGCATGGGAAAGGTTTAATCGACGAACAAAAAGAAGCTACCGTAGACGTTAACGTGCTTTACCCCGACCTTGGCAATAAGGTTCTTCTGTTGTGGAAGATTGCGTCAACTGATTCTAAGTATGAGATAGAGGTGATTAGACTTGACTCAATATCTCGTCGGTGTTCCCTAGACTTTCCTTGGTATTTGGCTGACGATATCTAGCTATGCAAACATTCGAATCAAACTCCCCTGGCAACGGTAGCGGAAACACTAGGTCGGGATCTACGAACTGCATAAGAGAATGGATTCGATCTTGCAATGCGGAGCACTTGCAGTGCACACAATGGCGGCGAGACACCAAGGACGCATCCTTTCGATTACCTTCCAGGCTCCTGCGTCTACAGAACCATCAGCCGTATCCGGTAGTAACCTTGCAAGAAACCAGCAGACTCCAGGGAGACACTGAATATGCGACGGTTTCTCACGCTTGGGGTGCAGAGCAGCCCGTCCGTCTCTTGAAGGCGAACTATCAACAGTTTTTAACGGGGATCGACTTCTCGGTTTTGCCAAAAACGTTTCAGGAGGCCATTACGGTCTCAATAGAGCTCGGAATCGAATACCTGTGGATCGACTCTTTATGTATTGTCCAGGATTCAATGGACGACTGGCTTGCTGAAGCATCCCGGATGTCCACTGTCTACACCAAATCGTGGCTCAACATTGCCGCGACCGCCTCGCGGGACTGCCATGGCGGACTTTTTCACGGCAGCCAACTTGGGAAAATGGGTCCCATCTCGGCGACATGGAATGTATTTCCCGGTCACTTCTCGCATAGCTTGTTGGACCAGTGGGAGAAACAAATTGAAAATGGTCCACTGAATAGGCGAGCTTGGGTCATCCAAGAACGGGTGCTATCTCTCCGAACAGTCCATTTTGCTCGGGACCAGGTCTGGTGGAGCTGCCGCTCCTTGCCCAGGGCCTGCGAATCTTTCCCTTCAGGGGCGCCACAAAGTATATTCAAAGAAACCACGCCTCTATTGACAAAGGACTTATGCGCGAATCCAACCCTCTTTCGCAGTTGGTGGCGCGACATTGTGAGGGCGTACACAAAAGGAGCGCTGACATTTGGGTCCGATAAACTCGTGGCCTTCGAGGGTCTGACCAAAGCGGCGATCCATATGAGCGCCTTCATTGAAGACGACTACGTAGCCGGCATGTGGCGCCATGAATTAGTCACCGATATGCTTTGGACCGGCCGATCAAAGCTCCAGCGCCCAGCAGAGTACCGGGCACCTTCTTGGTCCTGGGCGTCGGTAGATTGTGCTGTTGATTTGCCACAGTATATCTATAAATGCCAGGTTGTTGCAACGATTGTGGAATGCTGGGTTCTTCCGGTAGCTAATCGTGTTGGACCTGTCAAGGACGGGCTGTTGAAAATCTGCGGCCCTCTCGCCACCATTATTGTTGCTGCAAGTGGCGTCGAGAAAAGACTAATGCTAAAAGTCGCCTTCCCGGGCCGGGAGCACTGCCTGCTACAGCGCTATGCGGAACCTTTCGAAGTTCATTCCGATGATGATAGCCTTTGGGAGATTGTATACGATGCGGGCAAAGAGCTAAGGTTCGCATGTTTAGCAGTCCAGAGACAGGGTCATTTGACGCCAGAACACCCGTGGAAGTTAGAAGGGCTAGCCCTCGAGCCAGCGAAGAAAGGAAGCGGGAAGTATGTCCGGGTCGGGCGAATAAACTTATACCACAAGGAGTCTCCGATGGCTCTGCTTGAGGAAAGTAGAATGACGTACACAGTTGGGTAAATGAACATTGAAAGTAAAGGCTTGACCGAGCTGTGATCTCTGATTACTCCTTAAAATCTGGAGGTTTGGGTGTGCAAAAAAATGCACGACACCGATTTTGGATATTATATATATTCTACCTTGTAAACTGATGATATGATGTGAACGCGTCGTTAAAGGCCCAGCTCCGCAGCCTAGATTTCAGCTAGTCCGTGAAATTTAGATAGAATCCACCAAACCTAGGGTATGTTTCTTATCGCTCGCTAGTGTTGGGGTGTTAGGGTCGGAAAGAGCTAAAGAAGATCGAAATCCCATGTGAGTTTATATGCTCGCGTGGAGGATGCACAGCCCGTCAAATTATTCGATCTAGCTTACATGGTGATGCTCGCGATGTGGTGAGGGATAGTAACAGGCCTAAATAATGTACTCGGCTGTACGTTGGTGCTTAAAAATTGCAAACAGCGTGTCTTCTAATGGGATTATAACCAACTCAAGTTGTGCTAGGAAGGGACAGGGATTCTGCCAATGCCGTCGTGGAGAAATGCGTGATGCTCTCGCAAGTATTCCTGAGTTCTGGCTAATAAGTTTTTTGGTTATATACTGACCCCTGCCACTAACTACCAGGGTGTTCACCCGTTCTGGCTTGTGCGTTCATGTCGTTGCCAAGCGCTCGGGGATCAAATGTCTGGGCCCCTTTTTGAATACCAGTGGCGCAGTGACCTGAAACAAGACACGAACCTTACTCTGAAGCCAGTCTGGATGCTCTGTAACTGTGGACCTGAGCTGAAGACGAACAGCATCCGCGAAAATACCGTCGTTTTCGATAATGCGTTACTTTCTTAACTCTGCTCGTATAGGCTTAACGACCACATTCAGGGAATGATCGATTACGGCGCATTGGCTTGGGCGTTCTGAACACGGGTTGGTCGCGAGGCTGTGCCGGATAGGCAACAAGGATGTGCATGATTTCCGTGGAGGTCTGATCCCCATCCTACGATTGGGCACATAATCACACGCGCTTCGTATAAGACCCTGCGTGAAGTCCCTATTAATTTTTTTTCTTGATGCTGTTCTCTCTGTAATATCGACAAGAACGAGAATGTCTTCGGGCCAAGAACCTAACTTAAGAGCTATTGGGACCTCAGCCGGATCTCCACTGGACCCTAATCGCGTGGGAGAGCTTCCAAAATGCATAGATACGATCAGACGGGTACGGAAACTGGCACAAGGACACATTGACAGCCTTACGGAGCTCCAACAAAAGGACCTTCGGACCATTTTTGCCAACACAACACTTCTGGAGGACCCAAACTCTCAATGGCATGGCTTCACTCCCAGCCGTATTGGCAAACGCTTGGAATGGTTCACGAACGACCTGATTCCCGTCATCGAGCATAACCTGAAAAAGATGGAGAACCTACTGCATGCATTCTCCGAGTTCTGGGATATGGAAACACGTGCCAGGATTTCTGATACGGGAAAAGGATACCTCGAAGGGATGCACAAGATCTGGCGAGCCATCCAGGTGTCGCTGGCGATGCCTTCAGCGGGCCCATACCGCGTAGAAGTCATAACCGAGTGCAAATCCCTGTTGAAAAGACTGGAAGAAGAGATCGAGAGCATGCGCTATACCCTCGAAGCCGCATGGCGAAATTCGACCGACGTCGAAATATTCGTCGACAGGTGGTTTGAAGAAGGTTTCTCGGAATGGACACTCGAACTGCCGACGGACAAGTTGATTCCATCGCAAGAGAGCCCATTGAACAGTAGATCACCGACTCTGTTGGGCGATTCGCATGATTGGGATGCGGAGAGAGGTTCTCCAAGAAGCAATATTGGTGGTCAGAACCGGCACTCGCTCTTGAAAAAGGAGTTATTTCTAGTGGCAGCGTGCTTGATAATCGCGCTGGTGTACTCCATTGTGAAGAAGGACGTGCAAACGGGGTTTACTATTGCTGGGGTTGTGTTAACGTGTGGCAACGTTATTTTGGCAGCCGTAACGTTTGGTAAGGGGCCAAAAAAACTGGCTCTAGAGTAACGGGACGCTGCTGCGGAAAGAATTGAAATCGAGGGGCCCTGATAAAGACGACAAATACCTATAATGCTGTGCTCAACTATCCACCACCGGCTATTTCCACAATGACACAGGCCAAAACCGTCGTGTAATGGCTCATGAACAGAAACACAGCATTCTTATAAACGTCGATAGTTCGAGGAACTTCCTTTCCCGTACATCGCGATCACGCCTGCAGATTTCGTCTATCAGAATCGCAATAAGTAGGAAGTTTGGGGAGATTGACTAAAAGACGCAGCGCCAGCTCCTGGAAGCGGCGAAGCACCAATCTGCGACCACTGGTACGTGCCCCGCTTCAAGGCTCGTATTCTCGCGACCCTTGTGAAGCTTCTGGCTTAGCGCCTAGGCATCTGACATTCTGACTGCACACCTTGCTCGTTTCGAACAACACGTCAACGACACCATACTATCTATCCATTCTGTCATTGGAAAGATTAGCAGTCACTACTGAGTGGAGAGGTCCAATTTGGTTCATTCTGGAAACTGCCCTAGTGTACTTGCTCCTACTGTTACTCACGCACCGGCGCCATCGCTTCGCCCTACACATCAGACACACTTCGCAAACCGATTTACAGTTGCCAAAAGACACAGCAGGTAAGAATGTGTACCCTAGTTTGGGATCCAATCCGGAGCTCCTGACTCGGGCGGGTTACTAGGAGTATAATCAGATTCGGGGGCACCATCAAGATCGCTTGGAGAAACAGTGAGTAGACTTACATTTAATTTCGATGTCAAATACGGGAGATAATGACGCCTAGGAGTTGGTTGGACCTCAATTATCCCGACCAAAACCGCAACAAAATAATGACTGGACGGCGCCCACAACCTGCCGCAGTGCGCACGTCAGCGCAGCGGCGTCCATACCGAAGCCATCTCTGGCCGTTCGGCATCTCCCACAGCGCTATAACAATTTATCTCTTCGGCCTGTCGTCCTTCTGCTTTGGCCTCCTCACGCTGCGAGATCCCAAGGCAGCAGCCGCTCAACTCGAGCTTCCCAGTGAGGCCATCCCGGCGCTTCAGGCAAGCAGCCTGGCAGCGATAGCAATGGGCGTATTCTACACCCTCGCTGCTTACCAGGAGAATCGCGCGTTCATGAAGTGTAGTCTCCTCACCAGAGGCCTGACGACGTGGGTCTTGTGGAGAGTGGGTCAACAGTGGGGCAGTTCTTGGAAACAGGTCGCTGTGTGGGAAGGGACAGCTGCGGCAATAACTGCGCTGGCGTTGGTTTGGGAATGGTCACATCGTGGTGGCACAGAAAATGAGGTCAAACTTTAAGCTACAAGGCGTCCAGATGAAGTAGTTTCCTGATCTCAAAACTGACCATTCTTTTGAACTGTGAATTCGTCCGGCTCGATGGAACCTTGTGAACCCCATACAGACATTGGAAGGCGTGGATAGCACACAATGGGAGATGAACGTATTGAAGAAGAGATAATAATAATTATATAACCGCCAAGGAGAAAGCTGCGCTCTCAATCCCTATGCATACACCAAACGCCCTTGAAATGCTCTCATCCGCCCCTTCACATCGGACCCTATTTTCTCCGCAAATTGGCTGTTCAACATTCCCGACCTGTCATCGTCTAAACCAAGTTCCCTCTCGCCTCCTGCTCCCTCTCAATCGCCGCAAACAGACTCTTGAAATTTCCAGCCCCGAACCCTTCGAAGTTCTCCCTTTGGATGATCTCAACAAACACCGTCGGGCGATCCATCAAGTGCTTGGTGAAGAGCTGGAGCAGATAACCCCCGGCATCGAAATCGATCAGAATGTCCAGCTCCTTCAGCGTCTCGAAATCCTCCTTCAGCTGCATTCCCTGCTGCTTGAGCCGCAGCTTCATCGCGTCGTAGTACGTGGATGGCACTTTGATGAACTCGACACCCCGGGCTTTGAGATTGCGGATCGCGGAAATGATGTCCGTGGTACGGAGGGCGATGTGCTGCACACCAGGACCGGAGTTGAAAGTGATGTACTCTGAGATCTGGGAGGTCTTCTTGCCGACAGCGGGTTCGTTGATGGGCATCTTGACGACGGCGTTGGGAGAGGACATGACGATCGATTTGAGGGCAGAGTATTCACTGAGTCCGCTGTTAGTTGTGCTGGTTGCGGAGGATATACGGGAGATACGTACGTGCAAATATCCTTATCGTCAACGCTCCAGAATCGGTGGAATCCCAGCACGCGCTCGTAGTACTCGCAAGCACCCTCCATCTCGTCCCAATCCTGGTTGCCGACGCAGTGATCGATAGCTTCAAGGTGGACCTCGGGCAGGAACCTTGACACGGGATCGGCGGTCTTTTCTTCTCTGTAGCCGGGGAGGAACGCGCCGTTGTAGTCGATGCGTTGAATAAGCGTGTGGGTGGTGTCGCCGTATGTTTGGATGGTTGCTAGTCGCACAGAGCCGTGCTCGTCAGCGAGGGTGTAAGGAGCGCGGATGGAGATGCCGCCAGCGGCGACAGCAGAGTTGTAAATCGCATCGACATTATCGACTTCAAAGGCGACGTCTATTACGGGTGTTAGTTTATATCGACTTTAGGCAGATATAAAAGAGGCAGTGAAGTAGTGATCATAACATACCCTTAACGGCATCGCCATGCTTCTCCTGATGCGCATGGATCTCCTTCAACATTCTTCCCTCCTCCTCGCTGAACTCCTCCACCGCCTGTAGGCTTCTCAAGGGGCTTGTAAGTACGAAGGTAACACCGCCGTTCCTTACAACGTGCGAGGCGATGGCCCTTGAGCCAGTCTCGAGGCCCTTGTAAGCGACGCGCTCAAAGCCCATGCGGGAAACGTAGAAGGCAGCCGCTTGCTTTGCGTTTCCGACATACCAGTGGACATGATGGTAGCCACGGTATGAGGAAAGCTCTGAGGACTTCTGCGGGAGGGCATTTTGTTGTTGCGGGGAGCCGGGGGGTGAGAGGGCGATAGGTGCCATTGTGAATGTGTGTATTGATAACGAAGGTGAGCAAAAAGCAGAATAATATGAGATATAGGAGTGATATGTCTATCTTAGGCTTTCAAGTCCGTCCAACAGTGGTCGCGGTGAGTGTTCGCAGGATATGTTTGCCTTCTTCAAACCAGGGAAGTCACTGCCCAATATTTAACTCCCCTTCCCTAAGCCCTACCCGCACACTGGACCCCCCACCCCAACTAATCTGCGCGGTGCTTTTCAGCGTCATCAAGCTTATTTGCTAAGCCGAAGTGTGGTGGTCTCCTGAAAAAGCCGGGCGGATAGAGAAGACGCTATCATGTGATCTCGGCTCAAGCTCCTGCAAATGCCGGCGCGAGCCGCCAACACTCGGAGGTCCGCAATGCGCTGTGAGGACTGATGACGGACGGGCAAGGTGAGGTAGAGTATGTTTCTTTCTCTTATTATTTGGCTTTATCCATTGACCTCCACGTAGCTTTCACGAAACCCTCGCCGTTTGTCCCTTCCCACGTGCTTCCCAACACATATCTGCCACAAGCTCATCCCGCCAACTCCCACCATCAACCGCCGCATCTCAACACGACCGAGACACGATACAGAATTGAGGAAAGTCACCGAAACACGCAATCCGCAGAATCAACGGAGCAAGAACAGCTCAATATTAGAAATATCGAGTACCAAAATGGCGATACCAACCCCCAACACCACCCTCTCCGCCAACGACACACGCATCCTCTCCGCCCTCTTCGATCCAGAAACCCTCCCATCCAGCGTCTCCGCAACCAGAAACCTCTCCGCCATCAACACTTCTCTCCCAGCACACCCCGGTATCCCTTCCGAGCGACTATCAGAGCTAGAAGCTCGGCAGAACAAGCTCGTAAAGCGGACGGCAAACGCGTCGGGAGCAAACTCAGAAGAGATTCTGGCCGCAGTGGAAGACGAGTTAAACAGCATCATCAGCCAGGAGCCGGAGTACCCCAGCGCATATCTGAATCGCGCGATGGTCCGCAGGATGAGACTTGAGAATTCGCTCCCTTCGCCCACTTCCTCTTCTTCCTCTGGGTCCGATTCGAACTCCCCAGTATCATCATCAACACAAATGATCTTCACATCCTCCTCCGAAGCCTCCCTAAATGCGATATTCGAAGACCTGAGCAAAGCACTCACCCTCTCCAGCCCCTCCTCGCAGAACCAGCCGGTATCCACCTACCAAGCGCGCATCCTGCGAACCGCGTATTCGCACCGCGCGTACCTGTACCTCAAAGCCTCAGAAAGCGGAGATGTGAACGGGAGGTTTTGGAGGGGCAAGAGCAAAACCGATCTCGAGGAGTTGGCGTCACGGGATTTCGGCCTCGCGGCGAAGTATGGCGATGAGGTGGCGCGCGAGATGAGCGTTAGGACGAATCCGTATGCGAAAATGTGTGGGGCGATAGTGAGGAATGCGTTGAGGGAAGAGAGGGGGGAGGTGTGAGGTTGAAGTAAGTGGTAGGATGACGGGATGGATACCCACTGGGACAGGGACGGAGCAAGGGAGGAGTATCGGAGTAGGGAATCGGAGTGATCAAGGATACAGGGCCCGGTGTTGTTCGTGAAATGGATAGAAATGTTGAGTACAGATTATGTTATTGCTGCATACTGTACACCAACACAGATTATGGCTTCGGATAGTAGATAAATACACCCCGAAACAGCCAACCTGCATAATGACATCAGCATGATAAATTCGTTCCAGCCTGCTTTTGCTGTTCCAAACTGTCTCGCATTCATCAACATATGGGTATCGTCGCTCGCAAATTCGTGAAGTCTTCCGTTATTTGATCCCTTAATAATATCACCCACCCCCCATGGACGGCATATTCCACAAGAAGTCCAAATTCAGCGTCGCATCGTCGAACCCTTGGAAAGTTTGCTGATTGTTGTCGAGGCCAAACGGGGCCATGGATGGATCGAACGGCAAAGCTAGCCAGTCATCATCCGGCATGAGTCCTGAGACATCTTCCGCTAACGCTGCGATGCCTGACGACCCGGCATTGTGGTTGTTCAGGAAAGCCATTCCGGTAGAGGCGCCCTTGTCAAGAGGGACGCCCCGCGATGGTAGGCGCGGTGGACGTGAGGAAACGACGAAGCTGGCACGGAGGCGGGAGACGTGGGTGTCTAGGAGGGTTGAATAGCGAGAGGCGAGGTGCATATCATCTAAAGTGCTAGAGCGCATGGCGTGGATGGCGCGATCCAGGATATCGAGGGCGGTTTGGAGTTTTGCGTTCCGGACGCCGAGACTGAGACTTTTGATCAGGTAGATGGAGGATGTTGTGATGCGGAGGAAGATGCGGACTGGAGAGTAGCGGAGAGCTCCGGATTCTGCGAGTTGGGTGGTCTTCTGGAGGATCTGGCAACTTCCGTCGACGACTTCTTGGATGAATTCGTAGTCGCGGGGTTCAATGGTCATGGAAAGAATGTCGTCTTGTGGACCATCGGGATCGGTTTCGGCTAGGGTACGCTCAACGACGGCCTGCATGCCGAGTGAGTTTGTGTAGCTTCGGACGTAGTGATATTCGATCATGAGCATGTCATGAAGGCCCACTTCGAGTTCTGTCGGACGGTCAAAAACATCAATACCAAAAGGAATGAATCACCTACTGCAAGGGTCGAGATACTTCTTCCTCCAAGCCGTAAGCAACGGTTGGAAGTGTTCGAGAAGTCCAATATACCGCCCTGTGCGGAGAAGATTTCGAGTAAACGAGGCCGAGGGATATACCGTGTCGGAGACGGATCTCGCCAACTTGGTCAGCTCAACCCAAGCGCTCATAAAAGCCTGCCACTGCTCAACAGCCCCCGTTCGCGAGTCGATGGGTATCTTCTCCATCAGCGCATGATTCAAACTCTGGGGGATCATGGAGGTGCATCCCAACCGCCAAGACAATTGTTCGATGAAGACAAAAAGAAGCTTCCGTGCTCTGATACGCCGCAGCACCAGCCATTCGGTAGTGAACTTGGGATATGATATCTGGTCCTTGTCAATGTTGCTGTTATCCTCGAAGAGACCGAGCTCCTGAGCCAGTGACAGCGCGCAGCCCATCAGCATCCAAGACATCCTATCGGAGCGCTTAGCAGGCTCGATGACATCCTCGAGCCATCGGTTCGGAGTCGTGTCGCCTTCAAGAAGCTTGGCACCTTCGGTGGTGTGGTTGTTGACACCGACCATCAACTCGCAGTCCCAACCATCGCTAGCGGTAGGGAAGTGCAAAGCACGCGGATGCCACTCGGAGAGCAACAGCAGGGCTTCAATCGACCCAATGGTCCGTGTCTGCGCTTTTGAAGGCTTCACCTGCCCCAGCATAATCTTCATGATGAATCTTTGACACTGTTCCCAAAGCCTATCATGGACGAAATAGCCGCGAGAGGCACCGCCTACTCCTGGCAAGATATTGTACCGTGACGATACCATAAGGATAGTGACACAAAGAAACGGGTCCAAGGCAATCAACGAGTAATGATTCGCATGATTGGCATAGAAGTCAGACAGTATTGGCGACAGGGGCGAGCAGTTCTTGAAGAACAAATCGACATAGGTCACTGCTTCGCGAGCAGAGAACCAGCCCATTTGCACATAGCGACAGGCTGTCCAAATCTTCAGCGTCTCAGGCGATGGCTGTGACATCTGGACCGGCTGAGCCTTGAAAGTAAATGGCGATGAAGGGTTTGGAATGGATGGTCCGGACTGGGGTGTCTCATAGGGTTGGGAGGGAATAGTCCCTTGATCCTGCGGATCGGCCATGTCTTGATGGTGCGCAGCCTCGAAGAGCAAGTTGAGTGCATCTTTCCCACTGGAAACAACAGTCCTCATGACTTGGCTCTGGAGGTTGGCAGGTTGAGAAGATGATACGCGTCGCAGATGACCGGGAGATAAGATGGAGTCTTGTTCCGACCTGTTCAAGCTACGCGGCGTATCTGAAGGTGAAAATGCATGCGTGGAGGTGGGAAGTCTGTGTACGGGACTTGGTTGCGCATTATCACGCATTGAACCGGGGGCATCACTCGAGAGAGTCCTAGCGGGGGGTGGTGGCACATCATTGAGAAGCGTGTCCCCGTTCTCTCGCTCTTCACCCGGCTTGCGTCTCTTGACCCAGGACCGCTCTGATCTGAATACACATTCCCGCATTTCCCTCCTGCATCTTTGACATGGCGGTTTCAACTCTATACCGTCAGGTCCGGTGCCCAGGATACACTTTGCCTTCCTCTGACGACAGTTGATACACGCTTTGTAAGCGCGCTTGAAGTCCTCGGGGTGGGTCCGTTTACGAGAGGAAGAAGAGGCGGCGGCGGAAGCATCCTGGGTCGCTGACGTGGGCTGGGAATCCTCAGACGGTGGACCTGGTGGTGGTGCCATGATTGTCGGTTGCCGTGTGGTTAGTGGTGGTCAGTGAGGAGGGATAAAGAAGGGAGTCAGCGGAGGAAAATCTCGCAAGCGAGGTTCAGAGCCGACCGCTTTCTACACTATGCCGCGCCGCCAAGCCGAGCCGCTGCCGCCCGCATCCGCCTCTGAGCCGCTTTAAAATGATGGAGAAGAGCTTTGGAAGCGCAGATTTGACGACTGATTCTTTGTCAAAAGTCGGACTGTTGGACTGCCTGATGACGGTTCTGCATTGCGGTCCTGCATTGCGGTCCTGCATGTGCGGTGATGAACTTCCGCTATTAGCCGGTGCACGTGACGACCCCAGCCCCCTCGGAAAAGTGGCTGTGCACTACTTCGACTTCACGCCAAATATCTATTAGTAACCGTTAAAACTAGCTATTAGAAGCTTAAACTGTTAAACTAACACGGTTGTACACTTAGGTTTTCGAATTGCGGTCAGCCAACCCATCTATAGGATAAATGTCACCCTCGATTCGGGTTAGAACTCCATCGTCCCCTTTTTCGCAGCCACTCTCCATACCGATAAAACAAAAAAGGAATTGGAATCATGAGAACCGCAAATCCCGCGAAGCAGCTACTTGCAGGCCCTGTACCCAGAGTCCGATAAAGTGGAATTACAACCGCGGGAAAACAGGCGGCAAGAATACTCCGGAGAAAGGTATTCGCCGCAATAGCGGAAGCACCCCAGCGCTGAAAGGTGTCGACGAGATAGTTGAGCGCCGACTGGAATATGGTGTAATAGCCAAACCCAACAAAGAAAGCCCCCAGTGCAGGGCACAGCCAATGGAAGCGCGGTTCCGATGTCCACCCGATTAGAAACAAGCCACCGGCAAAGACAAAGGAACCGAGCATCATTGGCGGAAGGCGAGCCTCCGGTATGGCCTTGGTATCGCCCTGCGAAGCCAACTTCCGGTTGTAGAAGAAGATCTGGTTCAAGACGTTGAGTGCGGAGCCCAGAATAATCCCCAGTAACAGGGCAAGAAATGGCAAGGATCCGACCAAGGAATTCCATCGACGGTCTTCTTGGAAGACGATAGGGAAGGAAGCAAGGGAAGCGTAGAAGACCCCGTATATAAAGGAAGCATAGAGGGCAATAAGCCCGCATATTGGGGTGAATAGCATCTGCCAGGGGCGCACTCCAAACTTTTGGAATAGGTCGTTGAAGGTAACGTCCAGTTCCTCGTACTCGGCGTGCAGTGCCCAGTCCCCGGTTTGGAGGCGCAGGCGACGGGCCTTTGAGACGAGGAGGCGAGGGGCATACGACTCGGATATAAGCATTACGTCGAGCATAACAGTCAGGAGTTGGATTATGCCAGTGATCTGCGAAGGGTCAATATTGCACAAATGGCGGCGCCCAATGAATTATGAGGTGCTCACGTATTCAGTCCATCTCCAGGACACTCCTTTCACAACGATGACGCCACCGACGATGGGCGCAAGAACCTAGAGTGAGATGTCAGCATTTGATGACATCATCGCAACAGCTCTGCTTACAGGCCCTGCAGCAACTGCCAATGCATATCCGACAATGGCATTCCCCCGTTGCGAAGAGTCCCAGATATCGGCAAAAACACCCCCAGTGCACGTGATGGGGGCCGCACCAAAGAAGCCGCAAAAGAAGCGAGTGATGAGGATGGATTGAATGTCCTTGGAGGCGCCGGTTGCAAATGAGAAGAGGGCTGATATGAAGCACGGTGCGACCGTAGGCCATTTTCTTCCATATACTTCCGAGAGAGGAGCCCAGACCAGAGGCCCAAAGCCGAAGCTACAATTCTGTGAGTATATCGCCATGCCACGGCGGTGAGAATACTTACCCAAGAAGTAAAAGGCTTGTCCCCAAAACAGCAATTTCATTGGAGACTTGGAAGTCGTGCGCAACAATATCGTTTGCGGGAGAGTAGGCCGCACTAGCCCAGGTCGATCCGAGAGTGGTGAGACCATACAAGAATGTGTTCAATGTCTTCTTCCTGAATGTCCAGTTTCGCGGATCATCCCTATCATTTGGGCCATCGAATTCGACGCGAATGTTGGTCGCCACCCCTGATACTCTCTCGGGATCAGATCTGAAGGGCTGCCGCTGCAATTCCATGCTGTGAAAACCGGTCTGTATGAAAAGCACTCTGGGTACTAAAGAACTTGAAGGATGAAATGTAGAGAAACAGTTGGAGGCGAACGCGGAGTCCAACCCGCCCCCGGCTGAAGATCCCAACAGAAGGATGCAAGGATTATGTGCATCTATGCCGTATCTAAACCCAACGCCGACCAATACGCCATTTCCGCGTGCGTCGACCAGTAGAAGCCAAATCCCTATGGAGCAAGTGCTCTCTTCGAACCTTTGCTGCGTGAGGTCACTTTTTAGCGCTCGTCGGACAGAAGAACGTCATGTCTCGAAAGCAGGTGCTATTATATTACTGATTCACAGGTCACTTACCCTATGTGATGTGCAATGGAAGAGAAGACCCGCGGGCCGGCTTCCCCGACAGTGCATTCATGCTTCCTACTCGCAGGATTGCGTGCTCGGTGCGTGTTTGCGTCTGGTGGTGTTAAGCTTGATACTGTCTCTCCGTAAACCCCGGACAACGTCCAGGGACGGTGAGCTTAACAAGGTTAGCGTCGACGGTACGGTACGGCCCGACGTAGATGACGTCTTCGAGCGAACTAAAATCGTCCGAGCTTGGACTACCCTAAGGTACGTAGTAACATCACCCTGATACTCTACTGTATAGAGCACTCGAATTCTTGCGACTTTCTGAATGCCAATGCCGCTATAATTCCTCCGTCCTTCCCCACCAAATACTATCTCGGTGGCAACGTTAGAGTCTCCACCAGCGAGACAGGCATTCGGATCTGTCTCCTCGTCCTCGTGCGCAAGGGCAGTTACGACACAGGTAGTTACGAATCACGACTCGTAACTTCGCATTAAGGTGCTGATCCCTCCCAGGGAAAACGCACATCCCCTACCGGCACAGCGATGCCGCGCCTGTCACAAACAGAGAACCAACACGTTCACCTCTAGAGGCACCACACGAACGTGGAGACACCTGCACAGGGAACACGCAATATAGGGTAAGCGGACTTCAGATGGATCGAGATCATACCTCAACATTGTATGACCGTTTTGCATCAATGTCGATTGAACGCCTGCTCAGATCGGATTGCAGCGTCCTATCCTTTCTGGACTCGGCAAATGGTGTAGGGCATCCCCTCTGGACATCCCTCCGGGAGCGGTCGTGGATTGGACACTGGATGTTCCTTCATGCCGCACAGACAAGAAGGCGCCCGGAATACGGATACGTGCTGGCAAGGAAAGAACACGGAATCGACAGAAGTCTTGTTGTAAGAAGAGTTCATTACAGGTAAAGGCGGGCGATAATTCCACCGCATGCAGGTATAAATACGGCCCATTTCGCAACAAAAGTCTATTCACTGGTGTCTTCAACTTTGGTCTATTCCTAGAAGTCTTTACGAACGAATCCGCAGTGACGCATCATGCCTTCTTCATCCTTTCCAGAGCAGAGTGGCATCAAGGTGGCGCATCTTGAAACAATCAACTTCGCCAAACTTCTTGCCCACGATGTATCCGAGGTTTCCAAGTTGACCGCTGCATGCACCACTGCGGGGTTTTTCTACGTCGACATCCGAGGACAGAGCAGTCGAAGCTTACTCGAGGATGAAGACAGCATGTACAAAGCCATGGCCAACTTCTTTGATCAGCCCCTCGTTGTAAAGATGCAGGAGGATCGTGGGACTCATAAGCATGGGTAGGCCATCTATCCCCATTGTGATAGGCGTCGCTAAACAAGCATACAGCTACAAACCTCCAGGCGTGTTTGCTGGAGTAAAACCGAACAGTAGGGACAACTACGAAACCCTCAAGGTTGCCCGTGACGAAATGGATGCCAATTCGCCTCTACTCCCTTCGGCCGTGAAGGAACAGCCACGTCTCTTTGACGACTTCATCTCCAAAGCGCATCTGGTTACAATGACCATCCTGCAAGCCCTATCCAACGCATTACAGGTCGACCCATCCAATCGCTTTGAGCAGCATCACCGCGACGAAGTCGACTCCAATACAACACTCGTGCTGCTACGTTACCCAAAGGAGATATCCTCCTCCTCCATCGGCCACAACCAGCATACCGATATCGGCTCCCTCACCCTGCTCTTTAGCAAGCAATGGGGCCTGCAGATTCTCAGCCCCAAGACACAGGAGTGGGAGTGGGTCGCCCCGCGACCCGGCCATGCCATTATCAACGTGGGCGACTCGCTGCGCTTCTTGGCCGACAAGAAACTCGCCTCCTGCATGCACCGGGTTGTCCCTACGGAGGAGACGCGTTCTCAGCATCGCTACTCGATCGCGTACTTCTTGCGCCCTGAGAACGACCTCGAGTACAAGAACCCAGAAGGCAAATCCATCTCGGCCAAGAAGTGGCACGACGCCAAATACGAGACTTTCGCTGACTCGCATGAGGTGCAGGCTACAAGTAGTATCCTACTTGGTGGTATGGATACTGCCGCTAGAGCAGCCATTACGGCTTCGTAACTTATCGTTGCAATCGTTCGCACTAGAGAGTTGTTAGAGTAGAATAAAAGGAAGAAGGCAAGAAAGAGAGATAAGAATAGAGAAAAGGAAGAAGGAAAGACTATAAATTTCTAACTAGTTGTAAAGGTCTAACAGATAATAGTATGTCCTCTATAGAGCTTAGTTAGTTCTTAGAAATAAGCAATTATAAGCAATAGTTAAAATAGTAGTTATTTGTTGTCTTCTTAGCGCTGTTTACGCTACTTTCAAGCAACATTCGACTCTTATCGAATTTATTCATTTCTAGTGAAGGCTGAGGAGTTACCCAATGTGTCATTAGCTGTTTTAAGCTAGGTCTGCAGAAATGTCTCGCCTGTAGCTTGGAGCGGAGACGCTAAAGTTCTCCCTACATACATAGGTAGGTATTTGAGTTAGCCACATGCGATGTTACATCGACTAGGCGAACGGTTTACGAACCAATCTTTAGGCAATTTTACAATTTGTCACATGGAAGGAGAAGCCGACCGCCGACACGTGCCGCAGGGAATTATTTGCAAAAGTAGTCATCAATAACACCCCAGCGATATAGTTCTTTTCAGCACGGTTGTTGTGCCCTTTTGGAAGAAATCAAATCCGTGAGGCCCTTAATCAGCATGCAAATCATCAAGCAGGAGGAAAAGCTCGCACATATGTGTAGTAGGGAACTAGAAAAACTGCGCGTTTATTGGCAAGCGGTTCACAGTCACAGAGGAGTCAAATGCTTTTGCAGGGTGCATCGCGGCAAGGAAGAAAAAGACAAGATACCGCACATGTCAGAACCTTGGGAACAACTCGCACTCTGATGCAGAGGAACATAAAAGCACAAAAGCGATTCAAACATCAACTCCAAAGTGGTAATTCACTCCCGCCGTTGACCCGTGCTCACACCTACCCGCCCAATGTACAATCCAGCACAACGCTTCCTTTTCCCCTCCTCTCCTCCCCGCCCCCTGGCGCCCCGTCCGCCAAGCCATATCAGATCTCCATCTCACCATCTCAAACGTCAAGCCCGTTACCGTTCCACCGCCCCTACGGCAGTCTCCACCCCCAACGCCCAGCAACCCCCCAGTTTCAGAAATCCCTCCGCCCAGCACCCCACCCAAGAACCAATCCCTCCTGCACGCGTTTCAACCGTCCGAAAACGGCCAGATGTGCGTTTGGAGATTTGCGATTAGCTTTCCGGGAGAGCAGCGCTCGGGATGCGAAAATAGCGGTGCATGCGAAGGTGGGAACTAGGTAGAAGTGCCGTTTGCCGAGGCGGGAAGGTTGAGAGCCGATGCATGCTGCGTCGCCGATCAATCTCTAGCCTCGAGGTTTGTCTTTTGGTGATGGACAGAGGATCAGCTGAGCGGTTTGTAAGATGGAGCGGGTGGACTGCGAGAAAGCATCAATCCGGCGAGTCTTGGAACCTGTGGCGGCTTCATGCTTCTCAAGCTCTGCACAAGAGCATCACTGAGGTAGTCAAGCACAGCCAAGCGTCCGCTGGAGCCGGGATACACGCTTCCGATGGCTCGTCGAGCTTGTCGTGCTTCTCGGCGTGATGGTGGACCATCTTTTGCTTCTTCCCAAGAATCATGCTCTGTCAGCATGAGGTACAAGTTGTACCAGATTGTGCTTGCCCTGTATACCGGATACTCGACGGGAAGGTTGGGTGACGTGGCGAGGTGAGAAGACGGATATATAAGGTGTTGTGGTTGCCATGTGTAAAGAGTCATGGATCAGAAGCGCGAATTCACTCTTTCTTTTGCCCGTAGGGGGAACCTCTGGCGATTTTCTTTTCACGGGAGGAGGGGAACCTCTGACTCTTGACTTTTCTCGTTGCAAAATTTCACCATTTCGAGCAAATTCGACTGAATTTCGGCGAAGAGTCGAAGGGAATGCTCATCGCAAGACTCTCCGGGAAAGCAGTGGAGGAGGTGGGGAGATGGAGAAATCTTCTTTTCCATAGCAAACTATGCGCCCACATGCAAAACCGCCTTGTTCACTCATCCGCAGTCAAGAAGAAGCAAAGACGAGTAATTTCATGAGTTACTATTCATTGAATTACGACTCCTAGACGTTCCTGACGTCTACAGTCTATATAGATATATATAGCTGCTCTAACATTCGCACGTTGTATGATAGGCAACTGAATACATGGTATTAACCTCCCCAGCGATCAACCATTAAAGGAAAGACTAGTTGCCCCCTTTTGTAAGGATTCTATAAGTTTGCATGTTCTGTGTAGCTCACACATCACACACCCCGGACCCAGACCAGACCACCAAAGACCAACAAACCAATGGCATAGCGTACAAGTACAGACAAGCAAATGACGCGTGAGCGTGCGTGAGAACGTGGACGTGAGAGCGTGAGAGGAAGCGAAGCCTTACCCACGTGATGTGGAGGCTGAGGAGGAGAGTACAAAGGAGAAAGTACTTCCGACTGCAGAGAGAAAAACTTGACAGGCTGCAAATGGACGATACCGATTTTATCGGGAATTGACTGCATAAGGCCGATGACTTAAGCGAAAGCACCGACAATCGACATACCGGCGGCACCAAGGAGCAGGCAGAGGAAAGCATTTCTCCTGTCCTTGCTAGTCATAGTGTGCTGGGCCTCCTCGGATAGGAAGTCTTCCGCCAGCAGGTCGACAAGGGCGGCATACAGCAGCAGGCCAGAGGAAATGGCATTCATGGTGCCGACCATGATGAGACCAAAGGCACTGTTGGGGTCGTAGGCGCCACGGGTGGCGAGACCGATGGCTTGTCCTGCAATTGAATCAGTAAGGAGTGAATCGTGGTGAAAAGAGGAAAAAAGGGCAGACGTACCGATCGGGGCCGTGGTTCCAAAGGCAACTACAAGCATCCAAGGCCTCCAGCTTCCCTTAGGATAAGGAACGGCGGCGATACGAGATCCGAGACCAAGACCCTCGAAAGCTTGGTGGAAGATGATAGCGACGAGAAGAGTGACGAAGCCGGCGTTGGTGATGGAAACGGTCATGCCGACGAACACGGAGTGGAAGAGAATGCCACCTTCGATAAGGGTAATTTGCATCGACTGCTTCTTAAGAACCTGAGGATCGACCTGAACCTCGACGTCATCGTCGAAGTAGGACTTTTGCTCGCCGGACTTCTCCTGGTGCTGATGTTGATGGGCGACCTGTTGGCCGTAACCAGGGACTTGCGGCATGGCGTTCCTGATCATGTTGAGCATGTCATCACGCTGACGGATGTACTGTTCGTAGAAGACGATGAACCAGGGTGGCATTTCGGACTTGGCTTCGAGCTCGCCCTTCTCCTTGGGGAATGGGAAATCATCAACGGGATACCTGGGATTGTTAACGAAGGACAGAGAGAGTACGGCGGGAATCTTACGACTGCTCGACCCATCCTCTCTTTTCCGCCATGGTAACCTGGGAATCATAGCTGTTTCTGCGCTTCAACGGGTTGTTAAAGGCGTTCTGGACACCGACCGCGCCTCGATCAGCGCCAAACTCAGCACCGGTCGCGCTGCCATGGGTGTGGCCTCCAGTCTTTGCGTTGAGCCACATCTCGACAACGAAAAGGAGGAATAGAGAGGCCATCATGATCACACCGGGCATGGCGGGATACTTGTCGGTGAAGAGGTCGGGCAGACATTTGTCGTTCAGCGCAGAGAAAGCGGTGGGAAGAAGCTGTTCCTGTCAGCCCCATATCTTTTGGCTTCGCAGCATAAGAGACCGTACATGAACAAAGGCCGTCGCAATAAGGACACCAGTACCGAAGTGTTTACAGAAGAAAAAGATTTTCGGGGGAATGTGCAAAGTCTTGACCTTCTTGGCCACGACGGGGAATGCACAACCTGCAATACTAGCCGCCAAAACGATGACTGATATTTGTTAGACCGGCAAAGGGATGGTGGAGATGGCACTGACAAACTGCGGCAATATGCAGGGGAAGGTCGTACTCTCCCTGCTCCGGGCCACTGCCACACTTTGGCTTTTCCATTGCCACTGCTTCTGCCATGATTCCGTGCTGTGAAGAACTACGCTAGCAACCCACCCACAATGCAAAAGTGAGCTCCGTCGCCGGCGACGAGAACAAGAACAGAAAGAAACAAAAGGGAAAAGGAAAAGCACTCAAAGAAGCTCTCCCAGAGAGTAACGAAGTGAAGGTACGAAGACGAGTAACGGTGGGACTAAGCCTTGGGCTGATGTCGAGTACTTTAAGGATTCAAGATGCGGAGAGGACTAGCCATATCAGATTGATCGACGCTACCCGAAAAGGCGAACCCTGAGAAGCAATCACAGTGTAGAATCAAAAGAAGATCCATGCTTCAGCGTCCGGTGCAAGAAGAGGCTGGACCCAGAAGCGGACGCTCAAACGGTCCGGGTCAAGGGCCGCTCGATCACGCTGGGGACTATGGGCGAAGGACGCCTTAGAGGGGCATTGTTGCCAAAGCTCATACCTAGCCTAGATAGGGATGTTTTGACTCGAATTAGGACCGAGCTGGTTAGCCAGCGCGTGGCAACACGGGGCTGTTGCGGCTCATGAACGGTATTGAAGCGGTGGGGCGAGTGACAAAACGGATCAGTAGGCGCTATGCTATTGCAGCACTAGGGGGTTTGGATGGAATGTTCTGCTGCATTTGCAGTGGGAGATGTGTGATTTGGAAATGCCCCTGGCCAATGGAAGGGGGGGAACCGAGAAGAAGCAGGGTACGCCAAGTCGGCCGCCACAAACCCGAAGCGATTGGCAGAGCCAAGCATGGTAAAAGGAGTCTTGGCTGAAGACCGGATGAAGCTGCCAAGCGTGTGTGCAGGCGTCCCAAAGGGGTGAGTTGCGACAAAGGGGCACAGGCGAAGAGAGACTCCATCGGAGGGGAGAGGGAAGGTTGGGGACGTCGAGGGAGGTTGAGATATCCTTTCTTGGCGGGGATCCTAAGCGAGGAGACTAAGCCGTTACAAGCTTTAGATCGGCGGAAAGGCAGAGTCGAAGAAGCAGGAGCGGACTTGGCACCGCACCATCCCTGACTCTCCGTTTCACCCATCTCTCTCCCACCCATCAGAGCCCTTCACGCTGCACTCCCGCTGCGTCTAGCCCTCACTATGGACGCCAGAGTCGTGAGCATCCTCCGGGGCCCTTTTGCCGGCATGCTAGTTCCGTGGGATCTTTTTGCCTCCCGGCAGTGTTTATTACAGTCGCGTCCCAGAAGTCCTGGCCTCTGTCTTCCCATCCAGGCATTCACCCATCAGATCTGCCCATAATTCCCACAAGCCAAGTGTCGGAAAACATGTCTTCCGGTACTCACTGTTAGTATCAGTATCCGTCCCCAAGATCTTCACATCTCTCTGACAAATGCTTAGCTGCGACTCCACCCAATGGCCAAGGGCCCTCCCAAACAGCTGGACCAGAAGCCAGCGATGTTGCCACTGCCCAGGACCAAATGGATCCAATCACTGTCCAGCCCTCAGAGGAGATTCCCGCCAATGTCGATGCCAAGGATCACATTGTCGAAGAAGTCAGAAGCCTCTCTCACGAGGACCCGTTGGACCTGGGTCGCCATCGGCGATCAAACGTCACGCGGAAGCAGATGAAGATAGATCACCCAGAAGCAAAAGAGAAACACATGAAGAAGTTCTACACGAGGCAGAACGCACTGATCGACCAATTCCTCCAGAGTGGAGACGAAGAGCGCTTGGCTGCTCTTGACATGGAAGAGAACGGCCCCAAGGTCCGCTTTGCTGTAAACGCTTCATTTGCCGTGAACTTCTGTCTATTCGTCATCCAGATGTATGCCGCTATCAGTACGGGATCTTTGTCCCTGTTTGCTACGGCGGCAGATGCCTTCATGGACTTGGTCTCCTCCATTGTCATGCTAGTCACTTCGCGCCTGGCGGCGAGGCCAAGCATATACAAGTATCCAGTGGGGCGGACGCGTATCGAAACAATCGGTATCATCATGTTCTGCTGTTTGATGACCACCGTCGCCATCCAACTCATTGTAGGCTCCGCCCATGCATACAACTGCAACCATCGCTAATGCATCTTCATTCAGATCGAATCCGGCCGAGCTCTGGGCGCAGGCGAGAGTCATAAGGAGGACCTCCACCTGATTCCCATCATCTTCGTTTCTGTTGCAAGTATGTCAATGTCTCCGTCTTGGTTTTTCACAACCTCTAACACTAGTCAGTCTTTTCCAAGGGCAGCCTGTGTATCTACTGTTTCTTGTACCGCCGGTATCCCTCCGTTCATGTTTTCTTCATTGACCATCGAAACGACATTGCCGTCAACGCCTTCGGTCTCATGATGTCTATTCTTGGAAGCCGTGTCAAGTGGTATGCGGATCCTATTGGCGCCATTCTCATCGGGCTTTTGATCCTCATCTCCTGGGCCTCTAACGCTTTTGAGCACGTGTGGCTCTTGGTCGGCAAGGGTGCTCCAAAGGAGTTCATATCCAAGCTCATCTATCTCGTGGTGACCCATGACACCCGCATTCGCAAAGTTGACACGGTAAGTGTTGCATCCTCCTGCTCATGGCCTGGCCCTCGCTGACCACCCCAGTGCCGAGCATATCACGCTGGCCAACGGTACTATGTTGAGGTCGATATCGTCATGGATGAGGATATGCCCCTTAAGATAACTCACGACGTCAGCCAGACTCTTCAACGGAAACTTGAAGGTATGTGGTATCATGAACGCCGTTTGGTCTTTATCGCTCACTCACGACTGTAGGACTTGCAGACGTTGAGCGTGCATACGTTCACGTCGACTATGAGGACGAGCACGACCCCCACGAGGAGCATAAGCCGATGTATGACAACACTGAGCGCCGTTCTATCAGAAAGCGTGTCAAAGAGCTGCTCTCTCGTTCCAAGAAGGAGACCCAATAGATCACTCCTCAGAGATCATCCGAGAGAGACAAATTACCCCTCCGATACGATATCGGAATCGCGCCCATCCCAGTGTGGAAGCGTTACGTTTTACAGCCGGCTTGGCTCCTTCAGGCCGATAAGCGCCGTCGAGCGCCGGATGGACGGTAGAGCATACCCTGACGCACAGCGGAGAACGGGCGTCACCGAACATATACATGAAGCTTCACAGCACGTATTTTCTATACCCTCATTATGATGAATCCTAGTTTTTATTTCCCATATTCCTTGGCACCAGTTCCCTTAGTATTACAGTGGCTTGCAGTTATAGTATGCGCTACCAGGGCGCGAGCGAGACTCTCGTAGTCGTTGCGAGGCATGACCCGGATTCCATTGCGCTGATGGTTTCACACCCAGTAGAGCTCGATGTTGTCCAGGGGGGACTCTCCACGACTCCCTGGACGATGATCCTGCGTCAAGCTATACTCGATGATTATCACGTCTGTTGGGACATTCGCAGCTCTTCTTGGTTGTGTCATACCTTTCAAGAACCTTTGAAAGCTCGTCTCCAGCCTCTCGCCCGAGATCACTGAAGGAGATCACACGACGGGGATGAGTGCCAATCTCACCGGAGCGTGGACGACCGCTTGGTCCTGCCGAGGCCGAACGCGTGGGACGCGGCTCTTCGTCCTCGTCGTAGATGGTCCGCAGCGGCGGATCGCGCTTCAAGCGGCGAATGCGCTGCTTCTTACCGGCCGAATCCTTCTTGAGTCTATCCTTTTCCTCCGCAGGAGGGTCGCGCTCGGTTCCACTATCTTCCCGTCAGTTCTGATATCAACCAAGGACGGGGCTAAAGGTGGAGTCACTTACTCTGGACTTAAGTTGTCTGCAGACCAGGGACCCGTCATGGGGTTTGGAATTGTTGGTGGAGGAACAGGTGGACGGTTAGCGAGATTTTCCTTCTGGGCTCTGAACTTGTACTCTGCTTCATTCTGAGCGAAGAAGTCCTTGATTTGGGGGTCCGATTGCACCCAGGCACGAATGCGGGCGGCCTCCCCGCCACGGTACTCGGCTTTGATGTACGCGTCGAAGAAGTTGAGGGCGGCCTCTTTCATGAGAAACGAAGGCGGCGGATAGAGCTCCCACAGACGCTTGATGTCCTTCTCAGACACGGGCGGTCCGCTCGTCAGGGCTGCGAAGAGATGGAACTCAAGACGCTCCGTTCCCTTCTTTGGCAGCTGCAGGTTTCGCCATGCCGTGACAATCTGCAGCGCATAGTCGATGCACGGCGTCACGTCAAAGTCCTGCGCGCTCACCATGGCACGGCCGGAGAGTTGCACCATACGGCGGACGATGGCGTTGATACCGAGCCTGGGAATAGAGCCTGGCAGGTTGAAGCCGACGAACTCCTTGTCGAGAACAGCCCGCTTCTCTGCCACTGGAAGTCCGGTATCCACGTCGACCATGAAGTTCTCGAGGATAGGCGCGAAGTGCAGCACCAAGCCCAGAGGCACTCGAGGCGGAAACTCTTTCTCGGAAAGTGGCTCTCCATCGATGGCGTAGAACGTGTACGGCGGCTTGTGGGCATCGCCCGGCAGAGGCTTGTAGGGCCAGTCTATCATGGTTGACATCTTTGCTGTCCACTGTTGCAGTCAACTGTTAGAGAGCAGAAGGAGGAGTACGACTTGGAATTTGCGCTTCAAAGTTGGCTGAGCAGGCGAAGAGCTCTGTAGAGAAGAGTGAGGTGTTTTGTTTTGGTCCGCGAGCGCCGTTATCGCGCTCCATCCGCGACAAACGGGCACTCTGGCTTTCACTGTCAACAAGACCCCCCACGTGACTAGGCGTACGCCTGTATCTGGGTAGCTTCCCAATCTCGCGGCTACGCAGAAAACAAATGCGGAGCTCATTCTCGCGCTACTGCAACATTGAGTCAACAACAACAACAACCACGCGTTGTGACTGTAGTGGCAAAAGAGGATACTTACTCTGCGAACTCACGCACCATCATCTAGCTGCTCCGAAAACCTACACCTTCAACTTGACCGCCGCCAGCCGCGACCATCACCTTCTTCCTTCCAATGTTTGGCATTGGAGCCTCCGGGGCCACGGCTTCCACCTGGAACCGCCCCAATCAAGCCCACTCCTCCACGCCCGATGCCCCGAGTTGCATCCGCATATACACAGAAAGCGACGACAGTCCTCGCGGTACCTTGATCTTCCAGCATCCCTTCCGCCCGGAGGTCTTGCACCGTCTACCAGCTCTTCAAGAGTACGTCGATCACCCCGGGCGCGACGTGCTCCTGCCGCCCGCCGGACCGCAATGTGCCATCAACGACGACATCTTGTACGACGCCCTAAAAGCCGCTCTGAACCCCGACCCGACGCTTGGTTTCCGCCTCAATGTCGCCGAGCACGCGATGTCGTACATCCAGACGCATGTAGTTCTCACTCTTCTTGGTCTGAAGAACGAAGCTCGTATTCTGCAAGATCGCCTCTGGGTTCTACTCGGCAATGTGGAGGTTCCCAGCACAACTGTGGCTTGGATATGGGAGACGTTCAGGGGTGCGTATGATGCCAATAAGGACGACGGAAACGTGTATATGCCACCATTTTTGGAGTTGTACGTGGAAGCGATGGCGTGGCAGATTGTCAACTTGAAGAAGATCGGGAAACTGGATAAGCACGTGGAGGAGTATCTAGAGTGTGATGAGATGGGCTTCGAAGAGCCATGTTTGAGGGATGTCGTGGAGGAGAGGGAGAGGAAGTATGGGACGGAGATGGGTTGGAAGGGGGACACTCAGGTACAAGACAAGCCTGGAACTGTTGAGAAAGTGAAGGAGGAGGAGAAGGCTGGGAAAGACGGAAAGGAAAATGCGCTGGCTAAGGCCCTGTCGAGCCAACGAACCGTAACGATTTGTGGAAGCGGTACTACCAAGTATTCAGCTCCGAAGCGTCGTGCCAATAAGGAGAAGCAGAAACCAGCTCCAGAACCTCCTCGACCTTCCCTGAACTTGGGCCGCGCTTCCAGCGGGTATTCCGCAACTTCCTTCTTCAGCGAGAACAACGTGCCTGTCAAGAATATCGTTTCTGATGACGAAGAAGATACAGACGACGGAAGTGTACCTGTGCTTCAGACACCAGTCCGCGAACCAGGTTTCCGCAGCCGCCCCGGCAAAACTCTAGGCGTTGGACTTGGACAAACCGGCATGAGTGGTAAAAATGGGTGGGGAGCTTCGAATCAGAGTAAGTCCGGGAGCCTTTGATATTAGTGCATATGGCTTCTGCGAATTGTATTAACCCTGCAGGCTCATCTTCTCTCCTGGATACTAAGAACGGCAATGTTGGCTTTGGTTTTGGGACGCCGTTGGATCCAACCCCGAACAAGATTCAGAGTGCCACTGGGAATGGGAGGAAGGTTGCTGCCAGGACGGAGAATCAAACGAGCATCGTTGGAGCATCGAAGCCGAAGACAAACATGGGGACCATGTTTGGCACAGGCACCGGGGCAACTGCAACATCTCTAGCACCAGCTACTTCGGCAAACCTCTTCGGCCGGGAGAAGAAAATCACAAACGCTCTTCTCGGCAAGCCAGCCATGTCTAAGGGGTCTTTCTTCTCTGCCACTGGGAATAGCTCCTTCTTCAGCGGTCAAGCACGTTCCACTGCCTCTTCTTTCTCTGGAAGCACGGTCGCCTCGTCATTTGGTATTCCTTCCGCTGGTGTAGCGGGCGCTTCTACGACAGCCACAGCGAAGCGCGGCGGTTTATTCGGCGCGTCGCCTAAGACTCCAATCACGTCCAACGTAGGAAGCAACGACGATGACGGTGGAAGCTCCCCCATGTCCGTCGCTTCCCCATCCACCACTCCTCCGAAGCCCAACACCGGCCAGGGCAACGTCAATACTGTGGGAGGGGAATCACAAGCAACTCCAGGCTCAGGCTTCGCCTTCCAGGGTTCCGCGAATGGTCAGCTGAGTGGGTTGAATTTCGAGCCGGCGTTTACGGGCGCTGGGAATGCGGCGCCTGCGAGGAGAGTGTTGAAGCCTAAGGGGAACTTGGCCCGGATGAAGAAGTAGTGTGGAGATTGGCAATTTGGGGAGGTGGACGAGGCAGGCGTGTTCGTTGTGTATGGGAAGGGATTAGGAGCTTTGGGCGGGGTTGCGGTGTTTGGTAGGGGGAAACGAATGGGGTGTGAGGTTCGGACAATGGGGAGGATATAGGTGTGGGTTAAGGTAATGAGGAAGGTAGGTCACATATGTCTCACACGATAGGCGATCGGTGTAGGATTATTGCACGGCTATGGCAAATTGATGGACGCCTTCTCTGCTTGTTTGCAAAAAGGTTGAGGCGTTCAAGTCCAGGAGTTGGTTTTAGGAAACTTCACACAAATTACGGTCACAGAGAAGGAACATCGTGAGAATTCTGTGTTATTTTCCGTTTGCTCGTGTAGCCGCATCTACCGACCACTATTACAACCTCAATATGACCATGACTCCTCGAAGATTGTGGTCGGCTTAAGCAACCCTTCAATAGGGAGTGTACAAACTGTCTTCTGAATCCTCGTCTGCGTCGGCGTATTTGACGCTGTCTCTTGTGTCATCCGAGCACCCTGAGGACTCCTGCTCGTTGTCCACTCCCTCTTGAAGAACATCGGAATGTCGACCCTCCTTGAGCCCATCTTCTTCTGCGGCCGTCGCTTCCAAATGTGTCTTCTTAGAAACGCGTTCATCGTTGTCCTGTTCGTGATCTTTTTGCACAACATCATGCTCTGCCTTTGAGCCCTTTCCTGCCAGGTTCGCCTCCTCACCTGCGTCCTTCTCACTCCCACTTCCCATATACCCCAAATACTCCTCCACTATCTCTCCATCCTCCTCACTATTTTCCACAATCCTATCGAGCGGTTTAACGGGTCTTCCTCCAATATCGTGCCAGCCCCCCTTCGCAGTGCGGTCCACAATCGTAACTCGATCAAATCCAGGCGGCGGAGGAATGGTGCCCCCCATCGCAGTGCCTTCATGTATCGTAACGCGCTCAAATCCAGGCGGGGGAGCAATGCCGCTTCCACTACCCATGAGAGGAGCTGGGGTTGCTGTTCCCGGGGGTAGGTTTCCACTCTTTCCCTTTTTGCCCTTTTTGCCCTTTTTGCCCTTCTTGCCCTTCTTGCCCTTCTTGCCCTTCTTGCCCTTCTTCGGCTTCTTCGAAGTCCCATGTGGATCTTGCTGCTTGGATGTTAGGAGATTGGAATCTAACACTGACTCACTGCTGGGAGTCGCTTTCTTACTTGGCAGAGGTGGGAGGGCACGGGGGGCAAACGAGCCGCTGGATTGGACGGGAAGGTCACTGAGATTGGTCAATGAGCTGGAGTCGTTGTGGGCGCTCGTATGAGGGCCGTAATCTCGAGCGCGGTGGATGGCAGCGCGGAAGGGTTGCCGAGGAATTGGCTCTGGCTCTCGCTCTGGCTCTTGCACATCTGCACCTGGGTCAGACTCCTGCGAGAGGAGAGAGGAAGACTTCCGTGCCCTTTGTCGGAATTCAGCTTCTACATCGGGTGGTAGGTTGAACCAGTGGATGGGCCACAGCTTAGGTGGAGAGTTAGATCGAACCTCCCCGCGAGAAGTTCCTGCGCGTCCACGGGAGTCAATTTTGCCTTCAGCAGATTCCTCAGGAACTACATTTCCTTCTTTGCTGCCTCTTTCTCTTCCATCACGGGGCGCCGGGGATCCATTGTTGTCGAGGCCTTCTGTAGACGGAGGAGGGCCGTATACGTTCCGGTAAACATCGGCCCAAGGACCGGCATAACCAGCTAACTTTCGTTGCTTGTCGTACTCATTCTCATCAAGATGTGCAGGCCTTTGGCGCAGAGCGCTCCAACGGTACTGCGAGCCGTCCAAGGCATGGAAGGCGGCTATATCGGCGACAAGAGACCAGTCGGGCTCAAATGGCTCTTCATCTGTTGTCATTTTTGTGGCCTTCGATGAGGTTGGACCGTGGGCAACGCTGGCGTTGGGAGGACTGGATTCCTGGTTCGTATTGCAGGTGGGGGTGACAAAGACGGGATCGGCGCCGTGAGCGTTATTGGAGAATTTGACCGCTGAACTCTTACCGTCAGAGTTGGTGGCGGTGTGCATGTTGGTGGCTCCTCTGGTTTTCTTCCCCTCACCGCTGGATCGCCCGTGGGCCAACACGTCGGTATCCGCGTCGCTATCTTTGTCCGCGGCTCTCAAATCTCGCTGCATCTGCCCTTCAGGTGCCATGATTGGAGATGGGCCTCCAGAATCTATAAAGGCATCAGTTGTGTTGCGTACGGGAGGTGCCGGCAAGGACTTTGTTTCGTCGATGATGGCGTCGTTTGGCGAGGAGAGCGTGAGGGGGCAGAGCCACCCGCAGTTGGGGTCTAGAAGGAAGCGCATGAGTAAAAGGTACCCAGAGTGATGGGACGAAGGTATAATTACCAAGTGTTGGGTCCAGACCGGGCCAAGGGGCTTGAGGTTGCGGCTAGGGTTAGAATATAGAAAACTTCCTGTTTGCCCAGGAAGAAGTGTGTGCAAGATTGGAGGTTTTCCTTCTGACGTCATATAATCTACAGGGGTACTTTATTTTGGTTTGGCAGAGCAGCCACGTTGGAGGCTTCAGTTGCGTGACCGATGTGGCGGACTACAAACAGTGACCGTTATTTCAGAATTGGTTGGCGCATTTGGTGAAATTGAGAGGGAAATCTCGTGAGAATTCATTAAAGAACTCCTTGGACGTCTTTTGTTCTGTCTGGAATTCCGAAATGCGGATGGCAGGTAATGTGCTGCCGACTGGGGTTTGTGGATGGCAGTACGGATATGTATGCCCAACACAGTCAGTGCTCAATGTCGAGATAGGTAAAAGAACGCGCTGACTCTTTATGCACCGGTTCAAGGGTACTTATTCTTGAACTACTGTACTATATATAGGCCGTTGATCCCGCGGGAAGCATATGCATCTTGTACGCATGATCAACAACAGTAGCAATGAATAGCCAGAATGATCATTTATTTGGTGTCTCTTTAAAATCGTAAAAACAAAGGCTAATACCTGAGAAGAAACTTCTCGTTGAAGTTGTTTTTGTTGTAAACTGCTGCATGCATGATATGTCGCGGCCCACCAGCATGCTTATGGTCACTATCTACCCTACCCTAGGGTAGGGTATGGCTGCGGAATTGCCCAACCGCATTTCGCGCGCCACAACACACCCACTTTTCACCATTGGGATCACACAATCCCACGCATGCAGCCTACCCGCCACTTCATGCACAAATTCAGGCTGTATGCGGGCGGTCTACAAGCACGTCAGAACTGTACATAGAGGATCTGGGCGATTGGCGGAGATAGGCGAGTTGGTGCTACTTGAGTATACCCCTGCGTAAGCGGTGAAGCAGGTACAGCGCCAGCGTTTGCCTAATTGAGAATTCGCCTTTCACTTCGCCAATAGCTGTAACTCTCAGCGGTATTTAAGACCGGAGCCATTTCTTCAACAGCCTGTTTTTGCCTCGAAAAGTCTCTTCGGCAGCTCAACCACAACCGCAGCCACGATGTCATTCTTCAAGATCGAGGGCGTTGCAGTCGTTACTGGGGTAAGAAGAAATCTCCCCTTATATTTGGATCAATAGCCTTATTGATAATTCAAATAGGCAGCTGGTGGTATTGGCCTCGCGGCCGCCAATGCCTTTGCTGAAGCTGGAGCGTCAGTCGTTATCTTCACGGATATACAGGAAGACAAGGCGAAGGCGAACTCTGAACAGAGCAAAAGCTTCGCAGCAAACCCAGAGTACAAGACTGCGGCCTATCATGTGGATGTCACAGATCCACAAAGCGTTGATGATGCGATTGCCAAAATCGTTGCGGAGTTTGGGAGGATTGACTATCTTGTCAACAGTGCCGGCGTACGTATTCTGAGGACGAACGCGATAATGATGCAGAATTAACCCGGTATCTCTAGGTGGATACCGAGCGCTATGTTCCCGTACCCGAAAACGATATGCAGGACTACGACAAGGTCATGGCAGTGAACTCCAAGGGTATGCTGATCACCTCCCGAGCCGTCATCAAAGTCATGGAGAAGCAAGAGCCGCGTACATTCACCAAGCGAACTGGAGCCACACGAGATCTTGGCCGTGGAGTCATCGTCAACATCACATCTGTGCTTTCCTTCGCTGCACAGCCGGGGAAGGTGGCATACATCACTTCCAAGCATGCCGCGATTGGCATCACCAAATCTCTCGCCATGGACGTCGCGGCGAAAGGGATCCGTGTCAATGCCATCTGCCCTGGTTGGGTCAACACACCCATGCACCATACCGAATTACAGAAAATCCCGCAAATCATCGAGTTCATCAAGCGAGCCGTACCCATAGGTAGAGTTGCGGAGCCGGAAGAGATTGGAGAAAACGTCGTGGCTCTGTGCACTCCGGCTGGAACGTATATCAATGGGGCTCCGATCATAATCGATGCTGGTTTGACCCTTACAGTGAACTTATAGATGCCTCAGGGTGGTCTCGGGAAGGAATCGATGGTGTATATGGCAGGGCGGGAATTTGAAATTGCTCGAGGAGGTTTTCGAGGAGTTCGGTATGCCAGTGGCGTCACTAATAGGACACGCATCGGTTGGCGGGAGGTTCTGTCCATAACATGGCCGACCAAATTGAACCTGGGTACATATGGACTTTAGATATTGGTACATAGGGACTTTAAACCAATGTTTACAGATGAGAACATATAAACCCCCTTGCCTTCATTAGGTATAAACTGTTCAAATACGGTTTGGTAGAAGCGTTTCTCGACATGAGCTTCTAAATTATATGCATCTACTTACTGAAGGGTACTGAATTTACGCATTCTGCATGCAGTGCATCAGAATCCTCGAAAGCGTAGATACGGGTCCAAGTTGCAACTTTGGAAAATACGCTCCCATAGCACTCTGCCTTTTCTCGTAATGATCACCTAAGTCTACCCGCGTAAATGCAACCAAAAGACGAGTCCGCTCTGCACTGCACTGAAGTCATGTTTGATTTTCATCTCTTGCATGAAGGAATCCGAACCCTACTATCCTTCGCGGATCCTTCTCCCAACACGAACTGGGCGCCATAGCCCTCACTTCTCCCCATGCATGATTTGACCTTGGAAATTCCTAAAATCCAAGACGTCAGGTTCGAATCACGTGCCGCATACATCACCGTCTTGGCTCACTCCAACCTTGGCAGCTTTCACCGACGCACAGACCACCAATGACGAAACCCGACGCCACCTCCTTCCTTGTCGACCTATACAGTTGAAAATCTACTGTGTACATCTGAGATCGGGAATTTCCTTTCGCATAATGACATAGATTCGGATTTCTAGATCGCTCTTCTCCGCATGAGTACCCTTTTTGCCTACGCTTTGCTCAGTTCTATATCGATATCTGAGCGGAAGAGGTCCAAATCGAGGATGCAAAACGGAACATTACACGGCGTACCAATCTGGCTAACCCATGGAGATTCTCCCGGCCAAGACATGATCATCCCGATAGTTGGACCCTGTTTCAACCTTCGTTCCCTGAAATCCGGATGTCGCGGAATCGGCCCGAGTGGCTGCTGAAGTCATAGGTTTACGCCTAGCGTCACCAGGCGTGGGACTAGTACTACAGAATTGTGTAAGGTTGGCCGGTTGGGTTCCCCGAAAGCCGGCTGGAGGGATATACGTCAACTACGTCACTCCTTGAATATGGGGGTCGGAGGCTTATATTTATTTAAGACCTAAAGGGTTCCATCATAAGCACTTACCTCAATCTATTTGCTATCCATATCTGCGCTGTATTCACTAAAAAGCGACAAGCTTTTTACCATCACATCACCAAAGTTCAAACCAGCACCCATCAAACACCACATTTCCCTACAAAATGGCAGGACTACTCGGCGGCGGTAACAACAACAAGAAGGGCGGTAACTGCGGTGGTGGTCTTCTCGGAGGGTAAGTTGCTCTGCTTCGTCTCCTATTAGTGCCCTTCTAAAACTCCCCCCAGCGTGCTCAACACCGTAAACGACACCACCAAGGGTATCCCCATTGTGGGTGAAGTCACCGACCCCCTCCTTCAAACCGTCGGTGGTGTAACCGATCAACTTCCTATCTTGGGTAGCGGTGGCCAGGCTTCTGGCTCGGGCCAGCAAATACAGCAGCAACAGTTGACGCCGGAGCAGATCGCCGCGATCCAGAAGGAGAAGAAGAGGAGGGCGATTGCTCTGAAGAAGCAGCAATTGGCGCTGGAGGCCGAGGAAATGGGCTTGGATGACGAGTAAAGGTATTATTTACCATTGGTTGGTCTGGATGCGGGCATCAGGACTAGTATGGGCTATCATGAATTGGGTTTCCTTCAGATATACTGGGTGTTTTGTTGTATTATACGATATGAATGAACAAGATTAACGACACGCTATGCAAACCGTCATTTCTCATCAGGGCTATAGAACTCCACACACCTATCACAGATCACACTGCAACCTACACACCCCTAACTTTCCTGTAACTCGGCGGTCGCAAAGTCCGTCCCAGTAACTTTCCTCCATAGACTGGCCCCAACGCCACCACCAAGATAACCGCGCCCTTCCACCAAAAGGCACCCCCCTTCAAAAAGCTCAAGTCAAAATACCTTTCCAGGAACGGCACACTGCCCCAATAGACACCCGCCGTGCCAATAATACACACAGCCATGATCCAATGCCACGTGGTGACTTCTACGGCAACCATAACCAGCTCATTGAGGACCAGAACAGAGAACGAAACGCTGACCATGCGTTTGAAGATATCGGTGTCGTCGTTTCCAACACCGATGAGAATCTGACTGAGGCCTTGGATGATGCTACCTTGGTAGATGGAGACAGCGACCCAGATGAAGAAGGATTTGTAGCTGAGGGAGCGGCCGGTTTTGAGTTCCGCGTAGAGTTCAGGGTAAAGGTTGGCGACGCTCTCGTCAACGTCGCGGTCGAGTACGAGCGAGAAAACGGGCGCCATCGTGTAGACGGTCGAGTAACCAACGAGTAGCCAGTCTTTGTAGAGCGCGTTGGGTTCGAAGGAGGAGGCAATGCTATATACAGTCTGGCAGATACTGATGATGAGACCGCGATGGATGACAAATTGGGAGAGTTTGGCGGAGCGCTTGTAGCTGTTGCGCCCGTGCCAAACAAGGAGTTTTGTTAGATGGCAGAACTGCGTGATGGAGAAATCTGCGGCGAGGGAGGCTTGTCGTCCTTCCTTGCCGACGATACCCACGCCAACGTCTGCAGCTTGGATCATGGAGACATCGTTGCCGCCGTCGCCGATGCAGCAGACGCGTTTGTTAGTATATGACCGGATGAGCTTCGCGACGTCGGCTTTCTGGGTGGGGGAGCACCGACAGGCTACGACGGTAGGCAGTTGAACCGCTATGGAAATGAATTCGGACCGGTAGTGGGTAAGCATCAGTGCGAGCGATTCGCCGTCGATCAAGAGACAGGCGTCGGTTTTGCTCCGGAGGAAGTCCAGGGAGTCATGCGCGAGGTCTTTTCGTTTCACTAGACGGATTAGAGGCATGCCTACGGTAGGGATGGGAAACATACTCTTTGCGATTGTGTGCACGTATTGTCCTCGCGCGACGAGCTTGGAACTAACAGCGACGCAGCGTGCTGTTTCCACTTTATCGCCTGTCAACATCCAGATCTTAATGCCAGCGTTGCGGAGAAGCTCCAAAGACGGCTTGACATCCTTTTGCAGCTTGTCTTCGACGCCCGTCACTCCGAGAAGCTCCAAATCATGCTCAAGGTACTCTTTCACAACATCCGCCACCGCAGCGTCTCGATTGTGCAGTGCCAACGACGCTTGGCTATGCTTGGTTGAAAACTCCTGATATGTTTGTGCAGACAGCTTCTTGCGCCCGACCACCAATGTCCGCAGTCCTTCTCGGGCCATGTTAGCAGTCTCCTCGTCGAGCCAGTCGTTGGCCGCAACAATCGACGTCATGACAGTATCGGCTCCCTTCTGGTAGAACCAGATTTCACCATCTTCATCAGACGAGGACGACTCCGTCCCATGGTAGAACTTGACAACGATTCCCATCCTCTTTCCTTCTGATGTGAAAGGAAAGACGTTGAGTATGCGTACACGAACAACGATGTGACCTGTGTCACAAGACTGAAGTGTCATAGATTCGCGGTCGCGCTGAAGGAGCCTGAGGCCGACGTGTTCGGTCCAGCGGACAATGGCTATCTCATCAGGGGAGGATGCTTGGTAGGTTGTAACCGTATGGCCGTCTTCTTCGTCGGTAGTTGGAGTAACATTGTGGCAGAGCGCCAACGCCAAGACCACATCTCGTACTCGCGAGCCTATTTCTCGTCGGGTTCGCGTGGCGGAGGTTAATGGCGCCGTAAAGGCTGATGATGGGGTGACAAGCGACGGTGACTCGCCAGCCGGGGGTGAGAAGCTTTGTCGGACATAGGATGCAACCTCATCCATGGCCTCGTTGGCATAAGAGACAGTGCCGACGTGTATCTTCTTCATCTCCATTTCTACCCAAATCAGCATAGATTCCTGCCAGTGAATTATTTCAACATACCGTTCTGGGTCAATGTGCCCGTCTTGTCACTCAACAGGTACTCTATCCGACCTAGATCCTCAGGGATGGTGCTCGTTCGCACGACGGTGTCGGGTATAGTCTTGTCATGCTCTATGAACCAGGCGTACACCGACTTTCCCATATCGAGATTCACTCGCAATCCAACAGGGACAATAGTCGAGAAGAGAATCAAGAAGCGCATCATGGAGACGTACCAAGGGCGTCCATCAATCTCGCGAAACTTTGCCAAAGCGACCAGTACAAAGGAGAGAGTCAGGGTGAAGATACAGAGGAACTTCGTAAGGGCGTTAATCTCGTACTCCAGAAGACCAGTTTTAGACCTGGAAGGTGACGTGGAAAGCGCTTGCCGAGTTTGCGGGCCAGTATATACGACTACAGCCAGCACATTACAACTCGAGGCGAGGACCGTGTTCGCCCATACAGTGTTGTCGATGTTGAGCGGGGCTGACTTAACCTGTTCCTCCCGAGAGCCTTGATCCTCATCGTGAGGATCGTACTGGCGCTGGCGTTTAGGTTCGAGCTGAACGGTCCCGAAGAACTCATTCACCTTCTTGTCTGGTTTACCGGCAACCACGCGCAACCTTGTGTATTCTCCGACGTCGAGATTTTGGGTCAGTGGCGACGTGAGACGTAGCTTCCAGTCGGTTTCGCCATCAAGTTGGTCCGTTCGTATGAATGCTTCACCAGAGGTGGGAGCACCGGGAACAGAGTCATGTTTTGCTAAGCTCTCACCAACAGCTACGGTGTTAGTGTGTTCATCGACAAGCGTCGGTGATGTGCTTGCATCGTGGCTCGTGGTACTTGCAGGATGCAGGCTCTCATGCGAGTATGTCTTCAAGATGACCATGTCGGCGGGTACTCGTTGGTCCTTGGATAGGCGTACGACGTCTCCTACTTTTAGGCTTCGTGAGGGTTTCGTGACCTCCCAGAAAGTTGCGGTTGCTACCCCTTTTGTGGTGGAAATGGATGCTTCTTCGTCTTCAATATCAGTCGTGCGGCCAGCCGCCCTCTTATTCGCCTTCTTCATCTTGCGCTTCTGCATCGAGCTCTTCCCTGGCGCCACACCATTACCAATACTATTCTCTTCAAATTTCAAGACTGTGTAGCCCTCCGAGTTGGCTTCTGCGTCCCTGCGTCGACGTGCAATGTCGTCAAGAGCCTCCTTTCCAAGAGTGATTGTGATAACAAATGCAAGTGGAGCAATATAGGTCGATAGATAACCAATTCGCAGGGCGGGTATAATCTGCGATAACGCAACAAGCAAGAAGTACATATTAATGAAGAAAGAGAATTCGTTATACAGCGTCCGAGGCAGGAAGCTCCAAGGAGTATACTTTGCGTTTGAAACGGCGTTGGCAGGGAATCTCGAGGTTTGGATTCTTCCGACTGAGATAGTGCGTTGCGTGGTGGGATCATGCTCTTCCTCAACATCTGCTTCTTCCTCTTGCCCCAGCCTTATACTGGACTCGTCCGGTCTCCTGCCAGAAAGGAAGCTGGGAAGGCGTATGTTGGAGCTTATACGAGAGAGCGCACTAGGGGCTTGCTGATCCCGCCTTGCCCTCCGCCGCACCCTGTGCGTCGGCAGCAGCGGGGCATCATCGTCGCCAAGGTGTGTTGAGCTACCGCCAGAATCTCTGTTTACACCATCTCGATCCTCTATCAAGCCGCGCAGATCCTCCTCCTCTTCCTCATGGCCCCTAAGCTTATTGCGGAGCCTGCTCGCCCTCAAATTACGCAGCGGTATCCTAGCCCCAAGCTCATGAAACGGTTTCCTATTTTCCCTTGACGGCCTTGGGGATGGAGAACCGCCAGTCCTGGAAGAGAGCGCAAGCGGGTCGAGCTCCTCAAGGTCTAGATCGAGGTCGGAGTCGTCCCCGTCGGGCGCATTTGGCTGGTGGTATTGATGTGGAGCTGCCATCGATCATGGAGGGCGCTGGAAAGTGGTGACGAGCAATGTCTGCTACAATCGCAGGGTTATCATGGGATATTTATAATTCTTATATGTGTATTCGGGCGTCTCGTGGGATGTGCTTTATGTTCAAAGGCGAGAAGGGGGGGTGTAGGCCCTGAGCACGGGAGCTTCTAGGCGGCCAGATGTCCTTTTGGGTTTCCTGCGGAGAGAATGGGACGGCGGGCCAGGGGTCGGTGATGTCGGCACGGGTGTGAAGTACTCTATGCGGTACTCCAGGCACGGCGACTGATCTATATGGAGTTGTGATGGGCGAGATATATCGAGTGCTGCTTGTGTCGACGGAGGTGAACGACGGAAGTTGCGGAGGTGCGCGGATGTGGCTTGGCTGTGGCTGAGGAGCCGTGTGGCGCCGAGGCCGGGTTTCTCGATGCAATCAATAAACCACGCCATCTGGGGAACACATGGCCACTTCTCAACACGCTCAATTCCATACCTCAACCATGCAGGTGTGCGTCGTGCTTCTTTTTTAGTTCCTCGCGGCGTGTTTGTGTCCACCTGGGCCTTATTTTGTTAGATGCCCGTGGCTTATTGCCTCTTCCTCTTCATTGTATAGGTACGTTAAGGGATGACCGCCTGGTCATGATCCTCCAACTCCTTCAAACTCGTTTCGAGCGCGGTTTCGCGATGTCCTCCGGCTTCTATCTAGTCTTGGAGGCCTCGCACATACTGTCCGCTCTTTTCCATACTCGTCCGCGTCTACAACACGCGACTCAATAGGGCAACTGCCCCTGACGAAGCTTCCGCAAACCGTCACCCTTCATATGGACCTCAGTGCTGATATCTTGGATAGTATTTGCATATACCCACTGTACCGCACGCTATAGTTACCTGCGATGGATAACGATGACGCGCCCAATTTCTCGTACGCATACGGCGACGATTCGAAACCCGGCGCATCCTCTTCCTCATGGAATCCGGCGCTACGACCCGATCACGAAGAACCTCGCATTATGGTGCAACCCGGCAAAGCTCCAACTGTAGGTGCGCCAATAGTCGCACCCGCCAGTACTCTCTCACAGACACAATCCGCCGTAGACGAGGTAGATGGGGGAACGGAGTCCGGTGCTCTGCCAGCCGCGGCGCAGCAGCAACTTGACTCAAGTCTTTTCGAGGTCGATCCCAGCTCTGCCGAGGACTTCTTTGACCGCCACGGTTCCGACGAGACGTTTGATCACCCTTCTCAGCAACTCGGTGCTGAGCAAGGCTCCCACGGAGATAACGGAGGTGAGACGGATGGCCTCATCAATGGGCTACATACCCTTCATCTTGAAGATGCACCGGCACAAAATGTTAGCGAGGATTCGCATGCTTCTCACCGAAAGTCAGAGCCGGAAGATTCAGAAGACTTCTGTCTCACCCGGCCGGCTGCCCACGATCGCCCTGCTGAGAATTATGAACATCAAGGCGAAGGAACTTTGTTGGAAGAGGCCGTGTTAGACGATGCAAAAGCACCTCTGGTTCCTAACACTGAGCCAGCCACCGATGACTGGGGGACTTCCGAAGAAGTGTTCGATTTGGGCGGCAGCGCTCAGGAGGCACCTCTGTTCGCACCTCAGGAGCAGCCATTATCGACGCCCAATGCGGAAGCTGTAGGGACAACTGTTGGAGACCAAGTGATAGGAAATACGGCAGTTGGTGGAAATTCCGGAGAAGAGATCGACTGGGGAAATACAGCCGAGCCCGACCCGTTCAGCCCGCAGGTTTCGCCCACGCAGGGTGGAGCGGTTGGGACTGATGCATCTGCCTGGGATCTGGCTTTGGATGATGATTTCCTCCCCGAAAACGAGGACGGATCTACTCCCTTTGACCTTGATGAGGATGGATTTCTCGAAGATGAACCGGCTGAGCAGACCGCTCAACCTCTTCAAAGTCCAACGAACAGATATGCCCCACAAGCGGTTCAAACTCCTGCAACTCAGACAGTTCCCAGTCCTTATAGCCCAGCAGCTCCACAGTTCACCGACTTCTCTCAGCTGAACCAAAAGCAGCCAACCGCAACGCCAAGTGTCGCTTACGGTGGTTATGGACAACCTGCTCCTTACCAACCACCAAGGCCTGCACTACAAAGCTCTGCCGAGAGTTTCGTCGACAAGTCCAAGGGAGGATACCATTCGCCATACGATCTGCCTGAGGATGTAGTGGCAACGAGAAGACGGCCTGCTGCCCGCCCTACCGTGAGCCCATATGGGCAAACAAGTCAACCACCTTCGAGAAGTGCCAGCAATGTATACACTGCTCCCGGTGCTGCGACTGTCCGACCCCCTCCGCCCACTTCGATCATGTCTGCCCCAAGCCTGACTCCGCCGTCCTCAAGCCAGTCCAACATGGCGACCATGACTGGCATGCCTCCACCCCCCAAACCGGCTCCAGCTAAATCGCCTTCGAGTGATTTCTTTGCTGAACTACCAGTCACCATCAAGACAAAACCATCCGGACGCCACACTCCGCAATCCGCTCCCCTGCAACACCCACCAGTCCAACACCAACCGCCCCCCCACGGACCCCCACAATATCTCCAAAAGGAACGTACAAGCTCATGGTCATCTTTGAGAAATGAAGTATTTCCTGACGGGGAAAGCATCGCACCTCTTCGCCAACCTGAGCGGTTACCCGTGTTTCCAGACCAGCCATCAGTTCCTGTCCGCTCAAATAGCCTTCCCATCCCTCCACCTGCTTCCACTGCTGCTCTACCTTCACGCTACTCACCACAACCTCCAACAGCGCCCGCAGCATCCGCAGCCATAAATCGGTATTCCCCTGCCCCTCCGTCAAGTGGACCAAGTGCGAGATATTCTCCTGCGCCCTCTCCAGCTCAAGCTCAAGCACACAACCGATACGCATCCGAGCCATCTCCTGGCCTGCCAAGGACGTCTTCACAGCCATACGCTCCCCGCACAAGCAGTCCACTAGCTCACCATACACAAATACGCGGGCAGGAAGAACCATCGCAGGCCCCACTGGCTGATCATCGAGACATGGAACAGAACCATGCGGCGCCAACAGACAATGTCTTTGGGCTGCCATACAGAACATCGTTGGAGGGGGTGCGAGAGATTGATGAGGAAACGCAGGCTGCTTCGCAGCCTCCAGCGCCAGCTGTGGCCGCGAGGGCGGAGACGCCCCCAACGAGAAATGGGCCTCCCTCAATAACCGACTCGCCACGGAAAACATCGACATACACTCCGCACTACCAGCCCCCTTCTCAGGGAATCAGCGCAGGAGTCTCGGCATCTGGGCTCCTGTTTTCACAGTCGCCCGAGTCGATCACGAAGCACACTCCGCACCGTCATGTCTCGTCTGAACATGATTCACGTGTATACGGCGTACCCCCAGCTCATAGTTTTGGGGCACCCCTGGCTTCGCAGGGTAACATAAATGTTATCCCACACAAACGCCAAGTATCACATGACTTTGCTTACATAGCACCCCAAGACGAGCGTTCAACAGATCCCCTTGAACGATGGAAAGGATCCCCGATCTTCACATGGGGTTTGGGAGGGACAGCTGTCTCTACCTTTCCTAAGCAGATACCCCGTTATGGCGGTGGCGCGTCTCAGCCCATGCTGAAATGCACCCCTGGTGACGTTAAGCTCCAGAACATGAAGGATACTTTGCCGCTTCCAGAAGAGTTTGTGAAGTTCCCCGGTCCCTTAAAGGGAAAAAACAAGAAGAAAGATGTCTCGGCATGGTTAGGAAAACGCGTTGAAGGCCTGGAGAATCAGCTGAAGACACCTGGATTTGAGCATTCAATTAGCCCAGATGCACTCAAGCGTTTCCAGGAAAACATCTTGCTTTGGAAGATCATCCAGATTTTGGTTGACAACGATGGGCGTTTGGAGGGCAACGCTATGGTAGAAGCTGCGGTTCGAAAGGTTCTGTCTCCAGAAGGCATCGACGCCGAATCCGAATTGGCTACATCTGTACCTACGGCGGCGGATCTAGTGGGCGGGATTACCAAGTCAGCCACTGCTTCATTCCACTCCGATCCAGTGGACCCTAAATCCGTCGATGATCTACGGGTACTCCTGACAAAGGGTGACCGAGAAAAGGCCGTATGGCATGCCGTGGATCATCGTCTCTGGGGTCATGCAATGCTCCTGTCCACGACTATGGACAAGGACATCTGGAAACAGGTGGTGCAAGAGTTTGTGCGAAAAGAGGTTAAGAAGGCCGGGCCGAACAATCAAGCCTTAGCCGTCCTCTACGAGATCTTCGCTGGCAATTGGGAGGATTGTGTGGATGAACTTGTTCCAGCGTCCGCACGGGCCGGTTTTCAGATGGTGAGCGCTGATGGCGCTGGCCCTACGCAGAACGCTTTGCAGGGTCTGGAACGGTGGCAGGAGACGCTTTCATTAATCCTGAATAACCGAAGCAATGGAGATTCTGCAGCCCTACTGTCGCTTGGACGACTACTCACAGGATATGGAAGGGTCGAGGCCGCACACATCTGTTTCCTGTTTGCGCGTCAAGCAGCCTATGTCAGTGGTGTCGATGACGCTCAATCCGACGTTGTCCTCATCGGTGCTGACCATCGGGCACATCCTTTGAGCCTTGGTATCGAAATGGAGCCGATCCTCCTCACGGAAGTGTATGAGTTTGCATTATCACTTGCAGCGCCAGCTGGTTCTCACATCATACCGCATCTACAAAACTATAAGCTGGCTCGCGCGGTTACTCTTGCGGAATACGGCTATAAGACCGAGGCTCAAGCCTACTGCGATGCCATTGCAGCTGCAATGAAAGCAACGACTAAAATATCGCCTTACTATAACGGCAGCTTTGTAGCTGGGTTGGATGAACTCAACAAGCGCCTTTCGCAGTCGCCCAAGGATGGCTCATCTTGGATATCAAAGCCCAGCATGGACAAGGTTTCCAGCTCACTTCTCTCCAAGTTCAACAGCTTCATCGCAGGGGAGGATGATGAAGTAGCATCCAATCACTCCGCAGAGGTTGGTCCCTTCGCCAGGATTGCCGGCAACACACCCACATTAACCCCGTCCCACTCGAGTGCGGATCTTTACGGTGCCTATTCCGGCTTTGGTGGTGCATCAGCTCCTCCCTCAATGCCTGCGAACTCCCGCTACGCTCCAAGGGCCTCGTTGGACAGGAGCGCCACAGCATATGAACCCCAAGGTAGGCCCTCAATCGAGTCTCAATCGTCCAACCCTTACATCCCATCACCTACATCGTCTGGACCATATGCTCCGCAGTCGCAGTTCAGTCCCACAAGTGTGCGGCCTGAGCCATCTAAGGCCCAAAGCTACGCCCCACTGAAAGCTCCTGGAACATCTCCATCATACAACCCATATCAACCAACGCCCCAGGCCGAGGAACATAGGCCCTCATTTTCTGGGTATCAACCCCAACAAAGCTTCGACAGCGTCCCTTCCTATGAACCGGCACCGGTATCGAATAACTACGAACCGCCCTCCGGGGGTGGTTATGAACCCCCTAGCAGCTCCTATGAGCCTCCTTCATACCAGCCCTACAACCCAGACGAAGACGAACAGGCAGAGGAGGAGGAGAAGCCCCGCCAGAAGAAGTCCTTCATGGATGACGACGAGGACGACGACCTTGCCGCCCGCGCCGCCGCCCTCAAATCCAAACAAACATCCGAGGCGGACCGCAAAGCCGACGAAGCTTTCCGCAAAGCCGCCGAGGCCGACGCCCAAAGAGATAAAGAGGCAGCCAACAAGAAGAGCGGGGGCGGATGGTTTGGCTCCTGGTTCAAGAAAGACCCCAACGCTGCACCCGGTCCTATCAAGGCGAAACTCGGGGAGGAGAATTCATTCTATTATGATCCCGATCTGAAGAAATGGGTTAATAAGAAGGCTGGCGTCACCGAGACGGCGAAGACGGCAACTCCGCCACCACCGAAGAGTGGGCCCCCAAGCAGGAGTGTGAGTGATGTAGGTGGTCCTGCAGGTCCTCCGTCGAGCGCTTCATCGACGGGTCCCCCTTCTGCGCCGCCGTTTAGACCACCAACGTCGAATCCGCAACGGAGCTCCTCGATGCCGCCGCCAATGGGTGGGATCGGCACGCCGGGGTCTCGCGCTTCGACTCCAGGTGTTCCTAGTGGGGATGAAGCTGGAGCAGGTGGTAAAGCACCGCCCGTATTGGCGAGACCGCCGCTGGCGCCTGGGCTGGGGAGCGGACCGCCCAGTAGACCCAGTACGGGGATGAGTAACGCGAGTAGTATTGATGATTTGCTTGGAGCACCGGGACCGAAGAAGGGGGGCAGAGCGTTGAAGAAGAAGGGGAGCAGTAGGTATGTGGATGTGATGGCGCAGAAGTAGGAGAAGAGAATCGGGGGACGGGGTGGTGATGGATGGTACATCTGTAATGGAAGGATAGAGGGGTGTTGGCAGGGGCTACGGATTGGCGTTTGGTTGCTTTTGAGAATTTCAGGTTCAAGAGGGAAGCATTCGATGCGTGCAATGAGGAAGCCACAGAGGGGAAAAGCGGCAATGTAGAATTATTGTAAGGTTAAACGCGTTGTTGAGGTTTCCCATATGTGGTTTCCACATGAACGATTCTGAATCTATGGCACCGCCGTGTGCGCCCATTTATCGAACACGGCCAATAAACTTTGGTGAGACTCGTCACAGCATTACTAGACTCCTTGCATGCCATTTGCAGTACAATGCCCGAATCCTCCAGTGCCACAACGAACTCTAAACGTGCTGAAAACAGACCCCGGGAAATGCATCAAGATCCCGCCCGATTCGCCTGGAGGGAGTGGGATTGGGCAACTTGGTCCTTAAATATTAATGGAGGATGTCCCACAGCCGCTCCCATTTCTGTAACGCCTGTATGTTGTACAGCCCTTCCATATACTTTGACCTATGCGTGTATGCGACACGTTTCTTGCTTCGGAGTCTCCATATCAAGAAGCGATGCCGTGACATCCACGACTCACTTGTAATTTTGTTCTCCCGAAGGTACGGACCCGATAGTGCTTCAATCACCTCATGAGCTCCGGGCGTCTCTCTCCAGGACCGGTAGTTGACCCACAAAGGCCAGTAGCGCTCTACGTCCAGCATTCCATAACATTGTCCATTCATTCTCTTGATGGCCGTGCCGACAGGATCCGTGGAAGCAGCCGACTTGACCTCTTCGGGAGCATAGAGAAGCGCGGGCCAGAACTGCTTGTTGCTCTTGTGAACGGCAGCGTGAAGTTGCCTTATCTGATGCTTCAGTGTTTCGATCTGCGGCTCTTGGTCCCCTTCTATCATTTCTCGATAATTGGGGCGATCGTCATTCACACAGGCGCGAGAGATTAGATCGAGTATTTTTTGTGGGACGCGTCGACCCGCTGTGCGTTTCGCCATAGCCACTTCTTGCAAGCTTTTCAGGAGCCTGATCTTGAACAGGGTCAGAGCTACTAGGTTGGAGAGACTGTACCAATGCGCCTGGTGGACCAAATCCAGTTCCTCGTGCCTTTTTATAAAGGGTTCGACAGGATCTAGAACTTTCCAGGGTTGGATACCTTGGAATTGTGGCCAGGCGTCGGGGTACTCAAGGCGGCTGACAAGGAACTCTGGGTTTAGTTAGCATAAACGCACCGGTCGCAAGACCAAACATACCGTAGCAGTCCTGATCACGCCCCGCTCGCATCAATATCGGCAGAAAGATACTCGAGACTCTTGCTCGACCCCGTTAATTCAGTCGTTGGTAATCACGCGAGTGGCAGGTTAAGGTGACGACCCGTTGCAAGCTGGCATCTGTTCCTACGGCATCCAGCCGCATCATCAAAGACGCAAAGAGTTTGGTTCTCTCCCCCCACCGGTGCGCCTTGTTTAGACGCCCTACCAGGTAAACCGTTAACTTGAATGCTCTTGAAAGGGGAGGGAAAGTCTAGGGGCTACGTACGTTCGATTTCCACCAAGTTCTTGTCGCACACGTGAGGAGTGCCCTTACCGCAGGGAGGCTCACAATATTGAACTGCATAGCAGTTCCCGCACTGGACTAGGGACTCCTTCTTGCCGCACAGGACGCAACCCGTAACGGGTTGTGAAGTGGTATTGTAAGGGAATTTTGCCGGAGTTTCTGGGAGCCTCTTTGGGCAAGTAATATATGGGAGTTTCATTGCGTATACGAGGAGTCGCCGACTGGAGAGGCTGGCCTCAGAAAGATGACGGGCTCGAGAGGGTCAAGGAAGTAGGGATGTGGAAGGATTAGGATATGCAGGCACTGAGTGTATGCACTGGTGGAAGAGTGGACAGATGAGGGGCGTGGCTGAAGTGTGCTATTCCAAGCGGCATATATAGCTCTCATGGGGCGCGATTGCGGCGGAAGACCTGGGAGTATTGCGGCGAATAATACCTGTATGTATGTGTAAGCAGCCAGAGCACATGTCACATGATGGTAACAACCCAAATGACTAAGCTCGATCAATACTTAAGGGCCTC